>JAJMFE010000053.1:39276-70315 GCA_030574555.1 Tortispora phaffii | reverse complement strand
ATACTGAGATAACAATAACTTTTAAAAGAAAGAACTAATTGCTGACTATTATCAATATCAACATCATTAATTATTATTATTTTTATAATGATTATTACTCTAAACAATGAATAATAATACTTTGCAAACGATTCCTCTAGCGAATCCGATTACGAAATGACACCTGCTATCGAGGAAAGTACTGGAGATACAAATTCTGGGGAGCGGGCTAAAACAAGACAAATGTTAAAAGATCCAGCTTATTCAGTGGGTTCGGATGTGCGTGTTAGTACACAACAACAATATAATAGCAGAGTAAGACATTTTAAGTCATGGTGCGATAAAACGTTCCCCGACAGCAATCCGGATCAACGATATTATCCAACGAACGTGAAAGAGTTGCTTTATTTGAATGATCTCGTTCGACCTCGAGAAGAATCGGGTACTGTACTAGCTTATGATACAGTTAAATTGTATAAATCGGCAGTGCGAAAATTTCGGCAACAAGAAAATTCACGGATTTTCGAAAAAGGAATTAAGTTGCAAGCTACGTCAACACGCGAGGAAGAGCGCAAAGCTCGAGCGGATATCAAGAATTCCATTGCAAACTATCTGCGTAGCTATGGAGAAAAGAAACGGCAGTTAGGGCAGAGAGTGAAAGATATGGCACGAACATATACCGAGGCTGATCTACTGCAGCTGTTCTAACTATCTGCAGTAGAGACAAGCTCTAACCATGGGATGCTACTGGTATCGGCCTTGATGTTGTTCTGTCAAAAAGAGAGTGAGAAAATGTCTCTTCAGTCTGTTTTTAATTTTATTTTGATTTTTCTTTTATTATGGATATATATTATTATTGGTCTATTTATAACATATTGGCCAATTTCTCAATTTCTTTTAAGTAAAATTGGGATTAGAACAAAATTTAAAAATTCTCGTAGGTATTCACCCTCCCATACGAGCCATCTCCCAACGTACCCACGATGGGCTCTAAACGCTAAGGTTTCTCTCATCTCACAATTTAAACTTTCTTGGCTTCCTCTTTTTGAATATATTATAAACCATTTTTTGCCAATTCTATAGTATCTTGTTGTTCATATTATTACTGTTGTTCTTTTTTTCTTGTTTTTTTCTTTTTTCTTAGATGCCCCACGGCGTACTGCCTGGTGCGCTGCCAGGTGCTCCAAATCCAGATCGCCAGATCTTAGCCTCGGGGATATACCAAGATAACGCATATTTCTTCTATTCTACAGGAAACAACGTCGTTATTCTAAAAAACTGGTCATCTATATTCCAGGTTCTTTATTTAGAATATGACGGTGGTCCTTTAGCCTTCGATCCGGTCTCTGGTGCTCTTACTGTTGCTGCTGCTTCTGCTATACATATTTATACCCCCAACAATAATGATTCACGCTGGATCCGTTCATCCACTGTGGTTGCCAATTCGTCTGTATTGGGCCTGCATTGGTCAATGGGTTCTTTAGAGCTTGTTTGTTTGACCTCGACTTCCATCCAGATCTGGTCCGGCCCCCGTCTAGTATGGTTTATAGATTTGCCCAGACCGCCTTCCATATCTGCTGTTTCGCCCGATTCAGTGTTCTTGGCTACTGCTGCTTGCCCTGATCGACTTGTCAAGCTTTGGCGAAGACTCTCCTTCGATCCCCTTCATGTAGACTTCGATTTCACCTATATCCCGCATCCCAGCCCAGTTACTCTTCTGCAATGGCGAGAATCCTTCTTGGACTCCGAGGATCAGAAAAACGTTCTTTACACCGTGGCCGAGGATAACGTCGTTCGTATTTGGGCTTCTTTGGATGACCCGGTCTCTGTCGATTTCCAGCTTTGGTACTCCATCAATCTCTATGCCACTCTACCTCGGTCCTTACACAATTCCCGTCGCTATCCCTTGATTCTCTCTAATCACATTTTTTCTCGTGCCTGTGAACTGGCCGTATCCCGCCAACCTTCTACTACTTCCTCTTTGCAGAGACTTACCGACCTCGCAGCACTGGGTCCCGACATCCTATTGTGCTTCGATGAATTAGGTCGGTTGGCTGCCTATTGTATAGAAGGTCTGGGCTCAATTGCTCCTCGACTCGTCTCCTGTTGTACTCTAGTTCTCGACGATTGTCCTGTGTCTGTATTTCCTCAACATGTCTCGCAATTCTCCTTCCTAGCTTTTCCTTCTGACCTTCACTCAGCTGCTGCTGCTGCTGCTATTACTGCTACTAGTACTGCCCCCTGCGATCTCCATCTTATCTTCCATGACTACTCGGGGAAAATATACCATTTTACTGCTAAAATAGATCATTTGCTTGATCAGCCTAAATCTTTACCTGCAGGTCTTCCCCCTCGGCTCGACCTCTGTTCTGTCTGGACTGGCCATCTCAAATCTATTCGCAAACTTTCCAGGAACTTATCTGGTACTTGTCTCTCTTCTACGAGCAATTTCTCCGAAGGAACCTTGTGGATCCCCAAGAAGATTAATAATATACTCACCTTGGAACGGATGTGTGCTATTCAATTCCCCAAGAAAGCTATAAGAGTAATTATACTCCACGACGGGTCTCATGTGGTCTCTCTTCATGACGATTCCTTGGTCTTAACTCATTGTGAGCATGAAAAAGCCACTGTGTTCTATACTCTTTTGCTTCCATTGCAGTATCGCAATCCTCTCTGTTTTATTCATCTTCCCTTTTTCATATCTTCTTCTCTCCATTATATTTTTACTCTTTATGCTGATAAGACTGGCGTTTTATTCGAGGTCTCAGAAGGTCAATGTATCTCCATTGTTCATGAGTTTCATTTACCGGTAGATGATCAGCTTGTATCTGCCCTTCCTATCGATCCGGTTGGCCGTCGTGGAGAACTGTCCAACCAGTACCTTGACTCGTTTCAAATCGATGTGCTTCTTACAGTTTCTAGTACCGGTTGTGTTCGGGTTTGGACGGCCAGAATCGGTCAATCCGATGAAGGAACCCGCATAGAATGGCTCCAGACGTCTAGAATTGACACGGGTTTTGATCATATCGGGTGTATCCGTGGCTCTTCTATTCATAAAATTGCTTTGTCTGACCCCTTGGGTCGTACTCTTCAGATCTGGGATACCCATTTTGGTCAGTCTCATTTGGAATTCGAGGAATCGTATGACGGTCCCGGGGAGAATATCATAGATATCGACTGGACTTGTACCCCTGACTCCCAAAGTATTCTCTCCATCGGGTTCCCCTATAAAGTTCGTCAATATTGCGAGCTTAGATATGATTATGCGCGTGAAACTCCCCCTTGGATCGCGTTCCGTGAGATAGACGTAAGCTCAATCACAACCCATGCCCTCGGCGACTCTATATGGCTGACTTCTGGTACATTCGTGATGGCCACAGGAAATCAGATGATGGTGTATCCGAGTAACATCGATCCTATGGAAGCAGATATGTTGCTGGGTCTGGCTGCGTACAATGCTAAGATTCAGAGTATATTCGAAATTGTACAACTACTGAATGGACCTCTGGTGTACTACCATCCGCAGCTTCTGGTACAGTCGATGTTTTCTGGTAAGCTAAAACTTGTGGGGAAAATTCTCCTGAATCTAGCGAAGCATTTGAAAGATGATGAGTGGAATGAAACTGCTATTGCCAATGTTCCTCCGAGCTTGGGTATAGATATTGATGAGTTTTTAGAGGGCCCAGATTCCTTGTTTGATGTGAACGGGAATTCTGCGGGTGCAGTTGCGTCAAATATTGACTGGTCGGCCCCTTCTTCAAGTAGCCAGTTTGATGTCTCTCAGCTTCGGACGTTTAACGCGGACGCAGCGAGCTATCTTCAGGACCGTCTAACTAAGGTTTCGTTGCCTTTTTTATCGGGTCATCAGCAGATTTCTCTTGCCAGTGTGATTGAGTGTGTCGCAGAGGTAGAACAGGATAAACGATCCTTGGACAGGAATGCTATCCGGTTTGTATTGGCATTTAAGCTGTATATGATCCATCCCCATCAGGAAAGTATGCATTCTCGGGATTTCAGCTGGGCTCTTCACAGTGACAGTCAGGATATGTTAGTTGATGTGGTTTCGCGGTCTTACGGTGGCAGGTTGAATTGGCAGAATGCTCGCGATTGTGGTCTGTTTCTTTGGCTTCGAGATGAATCCAAGGTTGCGGCTCAGATGGAGGCCATTGCGAGAAACCAGTTTGCAGAAGATGATGTCAAGGACCCTGTGAAATGTACCCTGTACTACTTGGCTTTGAAGAAGAAGTCTGTCTTGGTTGGACTGTGGAAAATGGCGTCTTATCATCGAGATCAGGCAAAGACCTTGGGTTTCCTGCAACACGACTTCAGTGAAGCTAGATGGGCCACTGCGGCCAAGAAAAACGCGTTCGTTCTTTTGTCTAAACACCAGTATGAGTATGCTGCGGCTTTTTTCCTTTTGGGTGGTGCGTTGTGGGATGCGACCCGGGTTTGTGTCCGGCAGCTGCATGATGTCCAGTTGGCTATTGCTATCTGCAGAGCATACGAGGGAGATAATGGGCCGTGCCTTAAACGTGTATTGACTGAGGATCTTCTGCCTCATGTGGCCAATAATGGCGACCGCTGGATGGCCAGCCTGGTCTTTTGGCTCTTGAAGGAGCGAGAGAAAGCAGTCCAGGTTCTTGTTCGAGCGCCTGTGGAGCTGGTTAGTTGTGCCCCCGCCGCCGATACCCCGATTGATGTTGAAGATCGCTTATATGGATTTAGCGGGTTTGGCACGCCTGTGGTTTCTTCGAATGCCGGCAGTCCCGCTCCTCGCCATGATGGTATTTTGAGTTTGAAAGCATACAGTCAGTCCTACTTGGTAGACGATCCGGTTCTGGTTGTATTGTACCAGGAGTTGTCGCGAATGACTACACGCACGATGGCTGGTGCACAGGCTCTATCTCCTAAAGTTGAGTTTGATTTTCTTACGCGAGTTGCAAATCTCTACGATCGGATGGGGTGCGACTTGCTGGCTTTAGATTTGGTGAAGAATTGGTCCTTTAAACGCTCTGCGGCTATTCTGGACAATAGTAGTGATCCTGTGGTTGGTAGTATGCCGGATGCCGATACGTCGGATCGAGAGGCTTTGGATGGGTACCTGAAGAAGCATGCTAATTTGAAGCCGGCACCAGTATCGATTGCGCTTGAGCCAGACATGAGTGCATTTGATTTTTAGCCCGATATATTAAGGAGAAAGGATATTCTTAATTAATGACATTTTAGTTTGTTGAGTTCAGCAATTTCATTCCGTTGGTTTTCTTTTAAAATTCCTTCTTTTAGGTCGATGTAGTGTTATAGATGCAATATTGTCCCCAGATTAGTGACGTGCCGCTTGCTCGGTGGAATGGAATAGGAATGTAAATGATTCGTCCTGGCCCAAGAGACTCTGCGGCATCCAGAAAAGGCTGGCAGTATATTGGGTTTTGGAATTTCGATGGCGATGACGGCATGGCTAGATCGACGACGTATTGGCATTGAGAAAGGGGAACCATATGAGACGGTTCTTTTTGGTTGAGATCGTTCATGTTAGCGGGGATGATATGAGATTGTATTATATTGTTGACCGGTTCAGGGAACTTACCCGGTAAAAGACCCTCAAACCCGGCATCGAAGAATTGAGCATCGGAGCTTTCGGGGATCAAGAAGGAAGAAGGGTAGCGGTACCATTCTTTGCCGATGCAGACCGTAGAGTTTGGTGGAACGTGCGGGTAGACGGCCAGTGGGGCGTTATAGTAGTTGATTAAAGCATATGAGCGGAACCAACTTAAGAAAACAGTGGTTAACGGGATGTAGAATAGAGTGATGGCGGTGATGAACATAACTGCGGGACGGGTAAGGAAGTACTCCTGGGACAGGGATATGATTTGCAATACAGCATTCAATCCCAAGGCAGCATTGACGCATATAGCAGGATAAATGATATATAGAAACCGCTCTTCTTTATGTGGCTGTAATGTAAATATAGCCGTGACGATGAAAGGCGGCAAAGAGGCTAAGAAAGTAGTGAGTCTCTTGCCCTTTTGTTGAGGAAGAATGGCTGCGATAGGGCCCAGAATAGCCAATGGTAAGATGATATTAAAGTTGAGCAGTAGGTTTCGAGCATAGTAATCAATTGGTTCGACGCCGTATATATCAGGTCCCCGATCAGATGCCAGGACGTTGTACCGGACGATATTCCAGGGAACAAATGTGAGTTTCTGGTAGGCGTAGGAGTCAAAGGCGGCCATGCATAAGGCAATACAGCCAATGATCAAAGCAGCAATGATTCCAGAACGAAGAATATTGCGATTCATCAAAAAAGGAATCCCGAAACTGGCAGCAAACGGCCAGCCAACCACAGCGCCCATTGCTACGCCGATATAAGAGCTAGTGATATCGTTAGCAATAAACTTAGTTAGAGCAATTGTACATAGATACATAGCAAATGTCGAAGGTAAGAAAGAAATAGCAGCATGCGCCATTCCAGTAGAAGAAGCACAGAAAACAGCAAACAAAAAAGCGACTTTGAGATCATACGTCTTGCGCAGTATTCTACAAAGCTCGACTTCAATGAAGGCCGAGACGATGCCTAAGAAAGTTCTTAAAGCATAAAACTGTTGAGTTTTAGTATATTCTAGAAATTTACTGATCCAGATCGTAGGTGCATAGAGATATATATAGAACCAACTGCGAATAGCCCATTCTGGGGAATATTCCCAGGTTTGGAAGCCAGAATGGTGAACCAGATAATGTAACGGTTCCCAGTAGTTGAAGGTTTCGTCACAGTCCAAAATAGGTAGATTCTGAGCAAAGTATGACCGAATTACAACAAAAGCAGTGGTTATAAGAACGCTGTAGGTTGGATCTAGCGACATTAGATAAAGTATATGATAGTACTGTTTTTTCCCAGATACAAGTAGTTATCGGATAAAAGAGATAAAGTTATTGTTGAATTTAGAAATTGGGAAAAAGATGAGAAATAGAACTTTACTTGAAGATATTAGGTGTTAAATAAAATATCAAGATATTATTAAAATATCAGACATCAATTAGATATACAATCTAAGGGCCACTTACTTCTTCTTTTTTATTAAGAAAGTACATTGTATATACTACAACAATGTCAGATCAACCACATATTAGTGAACCAAAAGAAGTACTTGAAGAATCCTCATCGGGATCGGAGTACGAACCAGAAACAGCGTTTGAACTACAACCAGCAGTTAAACCAGAAACAGCGGGTGGACAAACCAAGGATTTTCTGGATATGGCACTTGATGGAGAAAAACCGCAATTCGAATCTGATGTAGCGTCTACAGATACATCGCCCTGGCAATCAGATGAAGAAATAGGTACAACAGAAACCGCTACCGCTGCTGCAGGAACAGGAAGTGACGACGAAGGAAATAGTAAACCGCCCAGAACTACGCACGAGCAAGACGAAGACCAAGAAGTGCTGGAAGATCCGATTTTAAAATACGGTATGGTGGTTCCTACCGATACCCAAGTGCAGCCACTAGGCCAGATCACAGGTGTATTATCGACAGAAGTAGCTGGACAGCAAGTTCTGAAAGTAGTGATTCAAAGTGCATATTCCGGAGAACTGAGTGTTCTCGGGGACACTACGGTGATTGCTCGATACAGCGAACCAGACAACGCATGGATAGTGCTTGGATTAGTGCACGATGTGTTTGGACCAGTCACCCAGCCAGCGTATATAGTGAAAGTACGTCTACCAGAACCCCAAGAGGCCAATACTTACCAACAGCTGAAACAACAAATCACAGGCTACATTGTACAAAAGGCCAAAGTGGTCTACACGGAACAAGTGAAAGCGCAAAGTGCTCGAGCGACAGATGCCTCTAACAATTTCGACGAAGAAGTATCTGAAGACGAGTTCTTCTCGGATGACGAAAAGGAGCGAGAAATGAAACGGCGTCGCAAGAAACCAAAGGGAGACCTTGCGGTAGCAGCAGCGGCAGCTTCAGCAGCAATTGGAGCAGAAAATCTTGACTACGACTAATGATACAATATAATATAATAATATTGAATACGAAGAAAAGCAGGAAAGAAGTACGAGCTCGAGTGAGAAGACGTACGAATAAATGAGTACGATTAGTAATCAGAAGCTATTAATTAGTAACCAGAAGCAATTGATTATTATTATAGTAGAAAAACTTTAAACTAAGAATTGTACTAGTAGCAGCAGTAAATTAGCAATGATGTAGCCGCTGATGCAGCCACTGGTGCAGCCGCTGGTGTAGCCGCTGGAGCAGCTATATTAGCGGCTGCGGTTGCTACGGCTGGTCCCCGACACCAGAAAAAATCAAAAAAATGTGACGGTTGGGAGGAGGTTGAAAAAAGAGTCGGAATCCTAACGATATTGGGAACATACCAGAATGCAGGGAAATTGGGTCTGGATGGGAACGGGAAAAATATGAGACGATTAAAGTTTGGAGTTGATGGTCACCCCAGCAACCATCAACAAAGCGCACGATGATCAGGAGAAGTACATGCGGACCAGGACCATAGCAACCATCATCAATCACCACCACCACCAGACCTAGAGTGAAGCAAACAAAGAGAGCAAAAATAAGCGCATTGGCTAATAAGAGTGGTAATGGTTGCCGAGCAACTGCCGAGCAACGGAAAAGTGCAGCAGGACAGTTGTGTAACAAGGGTCTCTAGCTTTCTGCATTAAGTCGCCATTTGTAGAGTCGGCTGGGGCTCTATGCTAATAATTTTCTATGCTAGATTACTAAATACCAACTACATAACTATCACAATCCTGACAACAACGTAAAATAAAACTACAGAGCTAAAACCATAGAGACCGTAAAATAAAAGACAGCGATTGCTTTAAGATCGCTCGCCGCGGAGACGACGGGCAAGCTGGATATCCTTGGCCTGGATGGTGACCCGCTTGGCGTGGATGGCGCACAAGTTGGTATCTTCGAACAGCGAGACAAGGTAGGCCTCGACGGACTCCTGGAGAGCACCGATGGCAGAGGACTGGAATCGCAAGTCGGTCTTGAAGTCCTGGGCAATTTCACGGACCAGGCGCTGGAAGGGCAGTTTGCGGATAAGCAACTCGGTGGACTTCTGGTAGCGGCGAATCTCACGGAGAGCCACAGTACCGGGTTTATAACGATGGGGCTTCTTGACGCCACCGGTTGACGGGGCAGATTTGCGGGCAGCCTTAGAGGCAAGTTGTTTACGGGGAGCTTTACCTCCAGTAGACTTGCGGGCGGTTTGCTTAGTGCGGGCCATTGTTTCTTTTTTGGTGGTGGTTGGTGGTTTGGTAAGAAAGAAGAGGGAGAAAGAAAAAGGTAGGTTGGGAAAAAAAGAAAATCGGGGGGAACCCACTGGGATTTAAGGAAAAAAAGCCGCTGTTGATGAAGTCCCAAAAAAATGTTCGCATTCCGACTTCTTTTCCCAAGCAGTCAATTATAGGGGGCAACCGGGGTCCTTGTCGGGTGGAATGGGGTTGGGACCTAGTGATGAATGCTGATGGGACCGTTGATGGGAACTTTATCCGGGAACTATAAAACCCCCCAATCCCCCCCCCGCTGAAATTTGCTTCAAGACTTCGGATTTAAACTGGTTCTTTTTTTTTTAGATTATTCTTTCTAATTCAAGCAACCACTTACAAGCCTTCTTTAATTTAAACACCCCTCTAAATTAAACCAACCCAACACTCACAACACATATTACAATGTCTGGACGCGGCAAAGGAGGAAAAGGACTCGGAAAGGGAGGCGCTAAGCGTCATCGCAAGATTCTGCGTGACAACATCCAAGGTATCACCAAGCCGGCTATCCGCCGTCTGGCCCGTCGTGGTGGTGTCAAGCGTATTTCTGCTTTGATTTACGAAGAGACCCGTATTGTTCTGCGTACCTTCTTGGAGGGTGTTATCCGTGACGCTGTTACTTACACTGAGCACGCCAAGCGCAAGACTGTGACCTCTTTGGATGTCGTCTATGCTCTGAAACGCCAAGGCCGTACTCTTTACGGTTTCGGTGGTTAGATGTATCATACTTTCGTACTTATGGATGGTTGCTATGTTTTACGATCACAAATAGTTGTAGCTGTAGCTGTAAAAGAGTTATTTTAGATAAGTATTGCTGCAAGTTTAAGCGCCGGTACTAAAATGCGTTAGAGTTCTATGGCTACTACAATAATGTCACAAAGATCACAGTAGCAACAGTAGCAATATTGGTCTTAAAAGCAATAATAATAATAATAATAATAATAGCAATATTGGTACTAACATAGCAACAATAGTAATAACACCATAACACCAATAGCAAGAGCAATAGCAGTGATAATACAGCCAAACGACCTCGTATGCTATTCTTAGAAACCCTCTTTCAGGGCAGCCTCAAATAACCCTTTGATATAAACTTTGCCAAGGATACTTAAGTACTAACAAACACATTCTGTAAGACAGTACAAGATGTTATAAAAAATTATTAGTTAAGCACATTAGTAGGAATTTGTAATATTTATTTTTCAACTAGTATACCTATTAATATTCACTGTTGTTGTATATGTTACAATTCTTATTTATCGCTTATCATTTGACGATCTATCTCACACTGTCCCAAACATATCATAGTCTGGACTGGGCTACGACCGGCTTTGAAATCTCCCGATCCAGAAATTGTTCCAGATAACTACTTAGCTAAAAAATAGCCGCTAATAGCTAATATCTAATCAACTAATACAGATAGTGCAGCTAAAATATTTTTTGCAATTTTTTTTTTATAAATAAAATTCATTTGTTTACACAATAATCTGCAATAAACCGCACTCTGTTGGTTTTACTCATCTTTAAAACCTTACCTCTTTCTTACTTTAGTTAGTCACCAAATACGTCACCTTTTTGGGCTATATTAGTATTCAAAACCCTCCCCCATTTACATTCTCCCTTCTTCGATTACTCATATATCCCCCTAATTTCAACTTCTTATATAATCCCCATTCTGACTTGTTTTCCCCCCAATTTCTTTTCTTAATTTTTCGATATTTTCCTTTGATCTTTTTTTTTCTGCCGCTTTTTTTTTTTTTGCATCTGCTTTTTTTCTTTTTTTTCTTATATACTTCTGAGATCTTAATTGTTTTCTTATACCCCATTATCTAATGCCTGTAGCACAACTTCCTTTGAAACCGTCTGATTCTAACCGCATTCAGCCCGGTACTCCTGCTAAAGCCTGGCCTTTTCGTATAGATGGCCCTTCTTTTGAAGATAACCGGCCTGATATTGATTTTCCTTCAGTTTCTTGTCCCTTGGATTCTTCTGCCAACTCTGCCAACTCTGTTAACCCCGCCAATTCAGCCAGTGCTTCTGCTATATCAATACCTGGAATGACTGCATCTGTTCCCATTTCTTGTTCAAACAATCTGTCAAGATCTCAACAAGATCGGCTATCTCAACAGGATCGTCTTTCTCATCAAGATCGCCTTTCTCACCAAGATCGCTATTTTGACCAAGACCGGCCTCCTATGTTATCTACTTCTAATACCTCTTCGGTGATAGTCGATCCCTGGGATCTCGCTCCTACTACTGCTTTCCCTGCCTTTCGTCGCATCGGTTCTGTAGTGGATCCCAAACCAATTGATCCAGATTTCATCGACTGTAATCAGCCAATGGAAGATGATATCTTCTTTATCTCCCTGGCTGAGGAAGAACTAACTTCTCGGGCTCCTTTAAACCCTGCTTTGCTTCATTATACTACTACCACCACCACTAATGATGATGTTCATCGTGAAATCACTCATAGTCCTGAACTCGTCGATGCTCCAAGTCCTAGTGGTGCCAGCTGGATCAATTCTCCTATATGTTCTCCAATGAACAATCATACTCCGTCCCCCGTTCCAGATCAATTCCTCTTCTCACCACCATCACCACCACCGCCACAACAACAACCGTCATTATCACAATCATCACCCCATGCAGATTCTTCGTCTTTACCTCATCTTTC
Source organism: Tortispora phaffii (assembly GCA_030574555.1). NCBI lineage: Eukaryota > Fungi > Ascomycota > Trigonopsidomycetes > Trigonopsidales > Trigonopsidaceae > Tortispora > Tortispora phaffii. The sequence goes on along the minus strand of JAJMFE010000053.1, from coordinate 58,367 downwards.
TAGAACTCTTACCGATGTCATGGAAGATGAGCTATATTCTCCAGCCACTCACCAATTGCCCAACGATTCTGTGTCTATCACTACTACTCACCGAGGAATCCCAGAAGCGCTCAAAACCCGCTTGTCGTCGTCACCGTCGTCAACAACAATGTCGTCCACCACCACCACCACCGCCGCTGGCCATTTGCCAAATTCAGACTCTGTACGGTCTACTTTTTCTCGTGCCCAGCGGAGTCTATCGCCGTTCCGGAAAACATCTCCTTTCTACTCTACTGAAACCAGGGCTACGATGGACCGCATGGCCGATTCCGATCTGCACCCTAGCACCGTGTCTCCTCGAGAAGCACTACTAAACTTCCACGACGACAACATGGACAGCGAAAACGTCCTGTCTTCATTTGGCGCCTCTATGTTCGGCCCACCGGTGATCCACATCAAAGGAAGCGGCCTCGAGGCTCTTCCTTCATCTACACCTGCTTTTTCGAACAACAGAGGTTCTGGTTTTACGAGGGCCATCAAGGATGCTCCTGCTACTACCGGTACCGCTGCAACTGCTGCTACTGCTACTGCTACTACTGCTACTATGACTACGACTACGACTATTGATACCCCATATCGTCGTCCTAGACCTGAGGATGTGCTCGATGACAAAGTACAGCAAGTGGATATGTCCGAAACCAACCCAGTGGAAGCAGCCCACGCCCACAAACTGCGAGTCGGGCTGGCTACCCAGAACAACCTCCACCGATGTGAATGGATCAACCCGGCTACTGACCAGCCATGCAACAAGAACTTCTCTCGTCCCTACGACTTAGTACGGCACCGGGAGACCATTCACGCGAAGAACCGCAAGACGTTTTTCTGTGAGATTTGCGGCGATTCTTCGAAAGCGTTTTCGCGCCAGGATGCAGTATCTCGCCATATGCGTGTCAAACACAACCTATGAGCAACATTCTCTATATTTGGTATAAAGTCTTGTTCGACACGCTATTTTTTTTTTCTATCTCACTTTCAATTGCGTTCGACAGACAACTTTTTTACCATCATGTTTAACCCATTCACGGTATTCATGGTATTCATGGCATTCATAGCATCCATAGCATCTACCGGCATTGCTGGCATTGCTGGAAGTGTTATCCCATTATCACACTCACACAATCTCCCACACACATCCGGAGAATCCCATGCAACCCGATGTTACAGTAATCAGCCAAAAGCGGCAGATGTCTGTCTTACATCCAACACCGTGCCATTTCACCCTACATTTAAACATAGATAATAACATAATCAATGGAATTCTATTACATTATTTTTACTGTTTTATGTTTAAAGCGTTCACAAAAAAAACGTTCTAAAGTTGTACGAAGTTGTACGAGTATTCCCAAACCAGCAATGTAGCAATTTTAATTATCTTCCCTATCACACCACTCTAAGAGTTTTTATTTATATTTTATTTTATACACACAAGTACATTTTTATCTGTTTCCACATATGTAATAATTTTTTCTTGAACTATTTGTATTATTAACAATCTCCACTTTTAAGTAATTCCCCATTTTTTCATTTTTTATTTTATTGTTTTTAGGGCTGGTCGAAGGTTCAAGGATTTTTTTTTTTTGGGTGGTATGAAACTTTAGTGGCTTTGTCGTCCTCCTCTTTTCGTAGCAACCAAAAAATTCCTTTCCTTTAACAAATTATAACTCTGTGACTTTTTCTAATAATCTTCAGTAATGTCTAGACAATCCCAGTTTTCAGCTATGAGTTTTGGTCCTGAATGGTAAGTTTGATTTATTAATTAATAGAAAATCGTAGTTTATCGAAGTGGCTAGACTTTAGGCGGGGATATTCGATCGGCATGACATTTAAAAGTGGTCTTTTTTCCTTTTCTATTTAAATATCGCCCCCTTTCTTCAATGACATCCATATCTCGTTTATTTTACTTTATTATTTTTTTCTTCCCGGTTTAATCTGTGTTTTGATATTTTGTGAATATCAAATAGAATCTCGTCTGCGCTAGGTCATATAACGCCGGCAGGACTTGTCTTTATATTTGCATAAACGCCTAAACTCAGGCCGAGAACGATTCTGCGGGATTGAATTTTGATTGCAAAATCATAGCATCAGATCAAATGCAGATCATATAAAAAAGAATAAAGCAGAGATAAAGCAAAAGAGAAACAGAGATAAAAAAGAAGAAGACCATGGAAGAATTCTCAAATCAGAAGATAATTCAGAGAATATAACAGACATAATAGCAGAGATAATAGCAGATGATTTTTAATAATCGCTTAAGCTATTACTATGTTTTTCATATATCGCTCCGATCTGTTGTATCTCTGTGACCTAGTCCCTCTTCGTATCTATCTGTTCTTCTCCCTCCTCTGCCTTCTCGTTTAGCCTTCTCTGAACAACCACTAACTCTAGGATGCGCAACTCGCAGACCGACTCCTCGGAACCTAAACATCCCTCAAGATCCAACCATCCTCCGTTCTCTCAAAAGAACAACTACCATAACAACAAGCGCCCCGACACTAGTTCAGACTCCAAAGAATGGTCTTTACCTCACGGTCGATCGGCTCGTCGTCCCGCAAGACCTAAAGGATCCGAAGATCACAGCCACGGCCCCCGATCTTCTCATTCATCGGGTCCTGCTCGGTCTAACTTTAGTCATTTTGCTCAATTCAACCGAACTGACTCTGCCCAGACATCCTCTTCTACCCCTAGTTCAGGTTCTCAGAGCAGTTTAGCCCATTCTCAGGATACTCAGCCTCACCCAAAAGCTTCTTCTCATCCTCAACATCGACGCAAAGCTTCTCGAAACCCTCAAGGTACCCAATATTCTTTAGAGCAATTGCTCGACTTGCGCAAATCACTAGAAACCAGCGGCCAGCTGGAAAATATTGGTGCGCAGATCCGCGACGAAATCGAAGCTACTGGGTTTTACGCAGCTCAAACGCAAAGAAATCACGACGGAAACTCTGCACCCAACCCTCGTGGAAGTTCTAGACGCAATAACCATGCCTCGAGATCGTCGAACTACGAGTTCGCCGGCCCGGGGACTCAGCCTCATCCGCACGAGCCCGCAGCAGTTCGGCTTCCGGTATCGTCGGCTCCACAAGGACAAGATCCTATCCCTGGACCTGACAGATCATTCCATGAATCCCTTCATCATAACAATGACATGGATATCATGGATCCGTCTTCGCTTTTACCGGACCTACCGCTTGATCTAGATATACCAACCCAACTACCGGCACAACTGCCTGCTCGGGTACCGAATGTCAGTGTCGGCGGACTTGTGTCTCAATCCATCCCTCAAGCTGCCATTAGACAGCCTTCGGGATCTCTATACTCCCCAGCCCCTACAAGCAACCCGTGGGCGTCTCCAGCCCGCACTAGCCACTTCATTGGCAGCAATACTCCCTCTCTACGTAGTTCGGCCAGTCCTAGTGGACCCCCGCCGGGTCTGGGCAGAACTTTACCTCCCTCAGATATACTCTGGGTCTACAGAGATGCAAGCAATCAGGAACAAGGTCCGTTCAATGGTATCAAAATGCAGGAATGGTTCAGTCAGAACTACCTGTCTTCTGAGCTTCCTATCCGGCGTGCAGAAGAACGCGACTTTCATCCTCTGGGTGAATGGCTCATTCGGCTGAATGAAAGCATCCATCCATTTTTGGTCCCACTTCCTGCTTCTAATGCCAGCACCCCGGCTGTAGAGCACACTTCTGCCTTTTTCTCTTCTTCTATCCAGGAAACTCGATACGATCATTTGAGAAGGGACCCTCCTGTTCAGCCTGTTCAGTATGACACTGCCCCCATCCATCAAACCCACCAGGTAACTATTAATGAGTTCATGTCTTCTTCTTCACCTTCTGATGCTGGGTTCACTCATCCAACTGCTGATCTCCAATCTGACCACTACTCTCTATTTTCTCGTAACCAAGCTGTCGCCAAAGACTCTGTCCACAATGTTATTTCACCCCCTGTTAGTTCCGATCAACAGTTAGATAAGACCGAACATGCACATATTATCGAGGAGAGCCTGGATACGAGCTTTGTCAACACGACTGCAGCCGCACCTACAGTGGAGGAGATCACCAAGTCACCTGTTTCAGATGTGTCATCATCGCGCGATCAAACTCTCCCTGACTCGGAAAGCTCGACCCCAGCCTCTAAATCAGCCGTCAAGGCAGTCCCCGCTACCCAGCCGACTGTATTAGCACCTTGGGCCGCGGCTGCTGCTTCAGTTCCCAAAACCTCGCCTATTGTCCTGGAAGAAGCTACTCCCAGCGCAGGCTCGAAGCCTGAAAAGAAGATTAGTTCACGCCCAGTACCAAAATCTGCGTATAAACGCATCGGTACTACGGAACCAGAGGAGAACAAGCCAGCCGTGCCTACTGGAAACCCATGGAAAGCTACCCCCGATGTTAAAGCCGCTTCTTTGGACTCCATTGTCAAAGAAATCGAGCCAGCTTCTCGTGCCCATAAAGGACCCAAAACCGCTGCAACAGTGGCCGCAAGTGCCGCAGCCACTGACAACAGCACCGACCCTAACGATGGTTGGCAGACAGTTAACAGTCAACGTCCACATGCTGTAAAGCACCATGGTCCGACTGTTGTTGGTGCTGCACCGCAGGGTACAAGCCCTCGGAAAGGCCCAATGAATCAAATCAAATTGAACCACATCCATATGAATGCCGCTCGTGCTCCCCCTGCTCCCAAAGAAAGAAAACCCACCCCTGCAGAACAGTTTCTTGCCTGGTGCCGCAATCAATTGAATAGTTTGAACAGCAGGGTTGATCAAAATGATATCCTCAGCATGTTTTTGTCGCTACCTGGCGGACGAAATAGCGATACCCTTGAAATCATCGCCGATACCGTGTACTCCAACTCGGCTACTATGGACGGCCGACGATTCGCTGATGAATTTATGAAGCGTCGACAGGAAGTAGAATCGGCAGTTCTTGCCGAGCTAGGACCCAATGGCTGGAACGAACTCCTTACCCGAAAGCTATCCAACGGGATATTCGTGGATGATTTCAGCGGGGATTTTACTGTAGTGCCCGGTCGGAAGAACCACCGAAAGTGATCGATCTCATTCATTTTCCTACAGCATTAGTTATTATACGAGCAAAGTCTAGTAATAATAGTAACAATTGAGCTCACAAGTCTAATTATAAATGCTGACCGGACTTTAAAGGCGTAATGGTAATCGTTCCAATAACAAAAACGTTGTTTGTCTAGCAAGAAGTAGATGGACATATATGCCCTCATCCGTATGCAACCAGCCCCGACCTATTTATTATATGATTAATTCTACTAGCGACTACTTAAAATTTTATTTTTTTTTTGTATTTTTTTAGAGGAAAGAAAGAAGACCTGAAAGAAAACCTCTTGTAAGATTGTAAAGTTGTAAATAAAAGTTGTCGGAAGCGTAGTTCTAGGGCCCTAAAACCAGCGATATAATAGCGCGCCCAGCTAACCACGTTGATTAGCCTAGCAGCGTCAAGTTCCGGCTTAGATCGTGTGTAGTGTATCTGAAAAATAAAATTAGAGCGCAAGACAGACGAACAGAATAAGATCCATTCAAGATGACAGATAGTGCTTCAGAGTTGCAAGGGAGCTTGTGGCCGAAAATCTATTTGAATATACCCTAGGGAGATAAAAAAAAGGTACAGCTCAAAGATTTGGGAAAGCTGTATCTTTGTACCAGTCAGTGGATTGACTGTAAGATTGAGTTGCAATTATGGTTGCAAGAGGGCAGAATAGACAGCGCATATACAGCGCATAGATGGCACATAGATGGCAAAACAGATGGCAGAATAGATGGCAGCATTGGAGGCTATATAGAAGGCTATATAGAAGGCAGCATATAAGGCTATACAGAAGGCTGTATAGAAGGCAGCATATAAGGCTATACAGAAGGCTGTATAGAAGGCAGCATATAAGGCTATACAGAAGGCTGTATAGAAGGCTATATAGAAGGCTATATAGAAGACTACATGAAAGGCTATACAGAAGGCTGTATAGAAGGCTGCATATAAGGCTGCATATAAGGCTATATAGAAGGCTATATAGAAGACTGCATAAAAGGCTATACAGAGGGCTGCATAGAAGGCTGCATAGAAGGCTGCATAGAAGGCTGCATATAAGGCTATACAGAAGGCTGTATAGAAGGCTATATAGAAGGCTATATAGAAGACTGCATGAAAGGCTATACAGAAGGCTGTATAGAAGGCTGCATATAAGGCTGCATATATTGGTTACCAGAACGTGGTTGACTAGAAGTATCAACTGAGATATCTATTATAGGCCTCACAGAAAGCAATAAAAAGTCTTCTACTGATATTTATTGTTTCATGAAGAATAATAGAGCTGGTTGTGGTAACTTTTTTTTGGAAATTTTTGAATATAGAAAACAAAAAATACTTTGAACATTGCGGGTCTGAACTCAGACCATACCAGAAAACAGAAAATGCATACAAAACTTTTTTTTTGTTTTTTTTTAATAAAAGAAACAATTTTTTTTTATTTTTTGGTTCAATGTTGTATTCAGTGTGGTTGGGGAAAATTTGCCATTATCTGTATTGCCAGACTAAACTACATGCTCCCTGCTCTGAAGTTTTGCGCGATATCTGTGAGACAAAAGGATCTTTCCAAAAATATTCTAGGTTATAAAGATCTTTTTGTTAGTTAAATAAAAACGTACCTTGAAGGACTTGTAATGAGATTGCTTGAGTCTCTTCCTTGCTTGGTTATAAAAAGGGGTGTAAGACAAGAAGTCTAGTGTATGCTACTTGGAAAAGAACTTATAAATGGACCGCATATAGATAGCCCCCAGTACTTTAGGGTTTGAGTCGGATTAAGGTTCTTTAAAAAACAAGTTTGTGAAATATATAGTGACAGCGATAGAAACCGGAGAGGGATATACACGGCGATGAGTACTCCAGTTTAGCGGTTATCAATAGATCGTGAGAAATAGAAAGAGCAAACGAAGATGTGAGAAATAGAAAAAGACCAGAAATAGAACGGGAAATATACAGAAAAGAAAAAAAGATTTAGAAAAAACAAGAAAAGAGAAAGATATAAAAAGGATAATGTAAGGAAAGATATTGATATAAGTACATTAGAATGTAAATCAAGAGAACAAAAAAGTGCAGAAAGCACCACAGAATGTTCCGGGATATCACAATTAACGTAGATATATATCCTAAACAAAAGGAATCGATGTGATTATAAACTATCTGGATCTAATGTATTACATACCAAATAGGTACAAGTAATCATTAAATATTCATAGTTATAGTTGAATGTATCAATACCTTATAGAAGGAAAGACGATAGTACATGTTAACGAACGATCCATGGTACACTGAAATTGTATCACACTTTCACTAATTAAACAATCAAGAAAAAACAATCATGGTCTGGTAATTTTTATTATGTTTTTAGTGAAAATATACACTAGTTGTCTATTAGACCGAGTATAGATAGTTTAAGACAGTTAGACTACCCCGGATTTAGGCCGGGTAACTCTGTCTTATTTTACTATTACTCAGACTATCGTTCAACGAAACTTCTACTAATTGTTTTAGTACCTGATTATTACCTTTGAAAGATGTCTTGTTCAACTCCTGCGACGAAGCAGATTATGCAGGCATATGACCGAGATCGGTCTTTGCATTCACAGGCACCAACAAGTGCTGCAAATGCCTCTCAGCTCTTTCGAGCTCCGGTTCAGGCCAATAACGAGTACGAGGCGTTCAAACAAGCCCAACGACAAAATAACTCGGATATGGCTATGAATATGGTTCAACAGGATGTAGCATTGAACTCTCAAATTACTCGATCTAGTGGACGGCACTCAGGACAAGAGCAACTGGCGGCAATTTCACATCATCTGGCCGGTGGATCAGCCCGCGCTTCAGAGTCTGCATGGGCCTCGGAGTTTCAGAATCTTTCGATTAACCAGACCGCTGCTTCACAGCAACCACCGCGAACTCATGTACAATACCATGCACCGCCGTTGCAAGCCCAAACTGGTGCGTACAATCTCCAGCATCGACAAGTGGCCCCGCCAGCCTCAATACCGGATAATGTCTTCGAAAGTGCCTTCGAAGAGGCCGAAAAGGCTTTCAATCAGACTCAGTCTCGGGCTCAAGTTGATCTAGCTCATGATGAAACTCAGTCGTCTCAACCCAGTACTCAAGTTGAGGGAGGTGAGCTGGCCGAAATTGCTGGCAAGCTTTATTCTGTGCTGCAATCAGACAAGGACGACAGGTTTCGCAACTCCAAGTTTCTGTCGGTGATGAAACAACTCAGGGACAAGGAACTAGTTGTGAAAAACGATGATCTTGTGGAAGCTACAGACCTTCCGTCGATGCCAGTCTCGGAACCGCTGCAGAGCGCTGAGCAACCTGCCGCTACCGGCACCTTTTCCCGACCAGAAAATGCCCAGGACACAGATTGGAATAACATGACACCTCTCGAAGCCGCTAAAGCCTGGGCTGGCAATGGTTGTAATATAAGTTCTACTGACTGGGAAGAGGACTACACTGGTTTCTAATCCTCTCTTGCTGGAAAAGCAATGGTGATCGCACTCTTTATGCACTCTTTATGCACTCAATACACACTGGATGTGGATGAACTAATATGGGTTGGTTAATTACTATTAATATTATCTCTTAATAGAAAAACAAATAATACCGTAGTCATGTCATTAATAATTTATATCGCTGTTATATTTCCCCAACCTTCCGCTATTGTCATCGAGAAACAAGGAATGGCCGCATAAGAGGATCAGAGGCTAGGTTTTCCTGTACTACGTAGTACACATAGACCAAAAGCTCAGGAAACCGAGAGGTGAAATAGCGCAGATAGTTTTCTGGAGGATGTCCGATGGCCGCTTGTACAGCCGGCGGTAAATCTCCAAAATGGTGTTTTCGATTTCTCAGGGCTCGCAGAAGGTCCACTAAAAGATCGGGCCGATACTTTCGGAACTTTTCCAAATCAAACAGAAAGTTCTTTTCTGTCAAAGCCATCCAGTTTCCTCGCGTAATCTTATCCGCATGTTCTTCCAAGGCCAGCAACAATGGGCTTGGGGGTTCTCTTGATTCTTTCTCGAACCGGTCAGATACTTCAAGTAAGAAGTTTAGTTTGGTTTCAGAGCTCCAAAAGTAGGGATGAGACAGAAGGTCCTTAGCCGAAGGGCGTTCAGTAGGATCTGGATCGATCATTCTCGATATCAAATCACATGCTTCACACCGCTCGTCCACTAAGTGGTCCAGGGCTTCCAGACTATAAATGTTTCGGTATACATTGGCTTCCCGTAAGTACCATTCCCCAAAAGGATGCAATCCGTGCGATAGAATATAGTAATATATACATCCTAGAGCAAATATATCAATGGCATTGGTGGCACGCCTACCATATGCCCCAGATAGGCCATTGCTGCTGCTGCTGCTGCTACCGCTACCGCTGCTATCAGTTACCTCGGCGTTACTTTTTGAATTTTGCAAAATTTCCGGAGCTCTCCATCCAACACTACCTGCTGCGTTTGCAGTAGTAGCTCCGAAAGATACTTGCCCATCATCAAGGTGTTTGCACAACCCGAAGTCGGAGATCACCAGGCGAATCGCACTGGACTTTCCTTGAACCTTTCGAGGATATGTAACCAAAATGTTTTGCGGCTTCAAGTCCCGATGAACAATATTGAATGCATGCAGATGTTCCAACCCAGACGCCAACTGATGAAGCAAGTCGTGTGGGTCAGACAGCCCTAAACCTGATTCAGATAACTTGTTACCCTCAATAGCATCATACAATGTCATCTGACAAAGTTCTAGAGCAATATACAAAAACCTGTCATCTTGTTGTTGATAATAATATCGAACCACGTTTGGATGGAAATCGCTTTCTCGCAAAAGGTTTACTTCTTGAGCAGCAACATCATAGAACTCCAACAACATTCTTTTCACAGCCACTGCCCTGCCATCAAACTGCCCTTTATACACAACCGTGCCATGAGAGCCACGGCCTATTACTTCGTCTGATACAGTCAAGATCTGTGTGTTGTTAATAGTGCCTGATTGTGCACTATTATCTGCAGTGCTCTCCATTTCCACGATCTTTGATTCCTTCTGACCACCACCCCGGCCCCCTTTACGAGAAGAACGTTTCCGCCTGGAGTCAGCAGCAGCAGAAGAAAAAGAGGAGGAGGAGGAATTATCGTCGTCGTCTTTTTCATACTGAAGAAAGTAGTCTCCATGGATTAACTCCGAAGATACGGCATACTTGACGATCCTAGAGGAAAGAAATTTTTCTTCGAGTGCATGCAAAAATGGAGGAGGATTGATATTTGCTTCTTTCAGGTAAGACTTGAGCCGGAAGATGACTAAAGAAAAAATCGGTATACCATATTGCTCAAGGAACAACCCTAAGGATAAGAGACATAAAAAGAAGCCGAAAGAAAATCGGAATATTATTGTAATGAATAAATAAGAGGATTTCTCAGAGGAAACTGAACCCTCGATCCCTAAAAGAGTACCGGATGGACCATGCGGGAAAGGTATGCGGCTAGATTTCGTATCCAAGCCAGTAATAGGAAGCACGCCCGGCAAAATTCTGGTAAGATCCCAGTAAGTAGGCTGATGACTGGGGGCTTGTAAAAACCATGCGCTCTGAGGAGAAGACTGGACCAAAGACGGATAGTGCTCGTCGGAGTAGACGACCCAGGTACCGTTGCCGAGGAATTTCACATAGGCCGAATCCACAGGGTTGGTAGAGAAGGATCTGGTTCTAGGGTGAGGCAGAACGATGTGTTTGGAGCCTCTGGTGGAAGTTTCGGAGATGTCGGAGAAGACATCGAAGATATCGACCACGGGAGAATCGAACTGATCGGCCCAGCGAACTTGGTCGTTGCGGGGATCGACGCCCAGAACGGAGCCATCAGACAAACCGAAGACCTGGACATTGTCACGAAAATCATTGTGCTGAAACGCCAAATTTAAGTGACCCTGATCGATGGCCCAGCGGGAGTAGGTGAGGTTCCAGGACTTGGCGGCCGTGGAAGAATGAATCTGGATGTTGTAGGATATCTTCGACAACATCACGACCGAAAGATCGGAATTCTTGGTTGCAGGGCTAACTGGCAGCCCGTTCAAGCCGTAGGCCTGGAGGATCTCGCCGGTATCAAGATTCAAAGCAAACAAAGAGGAGTGTTTGGTGCCAGTATAGTACGTATCTCCGTCGCCCAAGGAGAAGGGAGACCGGGCAATGATGCTCGACACCGATAGCGGCGATTTAGTAAGACCAGAGCGGCAGTTGAATGAGTAGATGTTACCTTCTGGAGCAGGTTCGATCATGTAAATGGAATCAAGCTCATCGAACAGCGCCGGATCGGCGTCTCCAGATACCGCAACCAAAGGATCGCCCGACAAGTGCCACAATTGACGACCTGTACGACGATCCTTGGCTACCAAGGCCCCGTCCTCGGTGGCCATAATAATCACACGATCCAGTCGCCAATCATCCAGATTCGGGACTCGGATCGGAAGATTTCCTGAGGGATAAACCACAGGTTCGAGCTCTTTTACATTATTAGGTCTACGAAACGAACTCAAAAAGGCCCAAACCGGATGACCAAGGATGACTAATAATACAAAGCTCACAGGAACCATACGCATGATACGTAGGCACAGTAATTCGGTGAATAACAATAAACAGCAAGGACAAAGAACAAAAGACTACTTGAAATAGCTCCAAAAATGGAAGAGAGAGAGAGAAAAAAAAAAAGCCACAGATCACTGCTGTAACGTTGTTTTCTGCAGAGCCTTTCTTTCTTTCTTTCTTAATTATTTTTTTCCTCTGTTATATGTTTAGCAAGTGGTTTTTCTTTTGTGCATAGTACACATGCTGATTTCGATAAGTGAGTCGAACCCGGATATGGGTCACGTGAGTCATGCCTGCCTGCCATTGGCTCAGCCAGAGTATCTTCCTCGAACGAGATAGAGTATACGAGGAGTATAGTTTTTGCACTAATAGCTACGACTAGCTACGTCTAGCTGATTAAGCTGTTTTGGCCGATTAAGTTGTTTTAGTTGTTTAGCAATTTCTTATTTTTTTTTAAAAAAAAAAAATGGCGGGTCGAAACTCGTCAGGGTCGCGGAAACAGCGCCGATCAGCAACTCGAGTAAATTACAATGAAGACGAAATGTCTGAGCCGGCCGTACGGGCTGCCTCAGGTTTAAATCCTCGTTCAAAAGTCCAAAAAGTCGCTCGGAACCAGAATGTGAGCCAATCCGGAAATCAATCTGGAAATCAATCTGGAAATCCAAGTTCTAGCCAATCTGCCAGCGAGAAATCGTCTCCACCTGCAGTTAATACTGTCTCAGCGACCATAGATTACCGAATGGAACCTGTGATCGATCTGGACAATGCAGAGATCATAAATGGTGTTTTGCACACCGATACCGGCGCTGTTTATCAACCGGGAGACCACATCTATTTGGTCTGCGAGCCGCCGGGCGAACCTTACTATATCTCGCGGCTCATGGAGTTTGTGTTCAAAGACGATATAGCTGAAAAACACGCCAAGGGACTGCTACGCAAACGCGATCTGCGCAATCCGCACAACTACCAAGTCCGCGTCAATTGGTTCTACCGCCCCCGCGATATCTCCTACCCGCCGTCCGACTCGCGCCAGCTCTTTGTCACCATGCACGCCGATCTCTGTCCGCTCTCGTCCATCCGCGGCTTTTGCACCGTCAAACACAAGGCCTTGATCGACGATCTTGTTGAGTATCGCAAACACTCGAACTGTTTCTGGTTCGAGAAACTCTACGATCGCTACATCCAACGCTTCTATGATATCCTTCCAGTCTCCCGCATCACCAACCTCCCCGCCTCTGTTCTTGAAAAGCTCCAGGCCCGCCTCGACTATATTGTTGTCGAGCCCATCCGTGCCCGCGAACTCTGCTCTGCCCCGTGCTTTTGTACTCGCTGTGGCCAGTGGTGCAGCTCTGACGAAAGTGTTGGCTGTGCCAACTGCCGCAAACACTATCATATGCAGTGTGTATTCCCCCCTCTCATCAAAAAACCCTCTAGAGGCTTTGCCTGGGCCTGTGCTGCCTGTGCCAGGTTGCAAGAACGTAAAATCCGCGAGTTTAACGGCTCTTCCACCACCGATCTCGACGACGAATCCATTTTTCCCGAGGAAGAACCCGGCCCTGATTATGACCCTACTATTATTCGTTCCCATGTTGAAAGAGCCTTTTTGAAGGCCGATGCTCGTTTATCCAATCCAGACGAAATCAAACAGTACAAACTCTGGCCGTACCGATACCTGGGTCTCCATTCTCGAATCGAAGATGCCCTCGATCGACATGACCAAATCTACCCTCGAGGTTCCTCTCGCATCGGTGCCCGTTACCAGCATGAAACTCCAGAATGGAACGGTGCCCCGGTTCGGTATTCCGGAACTATCGATAAACGCAAGCAAAGGAAAACTACCGAACTCGCATCTCCAGGACTCGTAACCGACGATCATGGCACTTTTTGGGTCGAACGTGCTCCTCAGGGTTACGTCGAGCGTGGCGGGGACAGTACCGTCAAGGTATTGTGGAAACCACTTCCAGAAGATCAAAACGACCAATTGGTCGACTCCTTTTTGGATAGCATGAAAATCCACGCTAAGCGTCTGAAGGTCAGTGAGCGCACGCCCAATTTTATGGACGCTTGTCTTTCCGCATTATACCATGCCAATTATGACCCCGTTTTGGCCGAGGCAACAGTCAAGAAACTCACCCGCAAATCCATTCGCGAACCTAATCTCTCTCCTGCAGAAGTCCACAACTTCGAAGAAGGTGTCAGAGAATTTGGTTCTGAGTTATACCAGGTTTGGAGCAAAGTAAAGTCCAGACCGTTCTGGGAAATCGTCCGGTTTTACTATATGTGGAAGAAAACTCCTAATGGCCGTAAAATATGGGGAAACTTCCCGGGAAGAAAAGGAGGTCACAATACTGCTGGTTCTGCTGGCTCTGCTGGTGCTACCACCAAGGACGAGAAACCCGGTAAATTACTCGATGATATTTTCGACCCCAAGGATGATTCTGGTTATGACACTGCAAAAATAGAAGCCTCTAAACGTGCAATTCATTGCAAGTTTTGCAATACCAAATCCTCGAAAATCTGGCGGCGTGCTCCCGGTGTATACGATATCAACCAGCCAGAAATCACGGCACTATGTCTTCGTTGTGCGCGTTTATGGCGTCGCTATGCTGTCAAATGGGAAAATCCGGACGAGGTTCAGCGGAAATGCTCTGGTAAAAACAGTATTTCCTACAGGAGAAAGCTGGAACAGGAACTTCTGGATGATTCCCTGACCGAGATACAGCGACGCTCTATCGAATCTGAAGCTAAATCTACTCCTCAAACAAAAGTACTTTCAGAACCGGTGAATTTGAAAATTAAAGAAGTTCCGGTTAAGAATGGACCAAAAGCTGTGGAGAAAATCTCACATACACCATGCGACGTTTGTGGAGGCATTACTCATATCTCAACTAGAATCCAATGCACGAAATGCAACATCGCTGTTCATTATGATTGCTATGGTTTAGCCGACACTGTAGTAGGGTCGATCTGGCAATGTGACAAATGCTTGAATGAAGGCTCCCGACAGAAATCTCTCGATTACAGTTGTGTGTTGTGTCCGGATAGCCACAAGGAAAAGAAAGGCGCGCTTAAAAGCACTGTTCACTCCAACTGGGTGCATGTTCGTTGCGCGCTTTTCATCTCAGAGGTTACATTTAACGATGCCAAAACAATGGATATGGCGTGCGGGCTGGCCCAGATCCCCCCGGCCAGATACCGCAAAGTATGCAAGATATGTTCAAAAGCCGGCGGGGTTTGTGTTGTATGCACCGACTGCTCTATCTCGGTTCATGTCCAGTGTGCAGCTGCAGCCCCAGGATATCGACTAGCATTTGAAATGCAGAAAATCAAAGCAACTCGACGAGCTACGATTCCCGCGTTATCGGTTGACGGTAAAACTGGCATGATTACTGCCAGCGTGTGGTGTCCCGACCACAAGCCATCTCGTGGAGGGTATATTCCTTTACATAAGGATGTCGGCAAGGATAGAGATTTGCTGTTTCGATTTTTAGCTGCCTACAAACAGTCTCATTATGAAAGGGGATCTCTTCTTGCGCATGAATTGGACCTGGCTACCTCCAGAACTAAAAGCATCCGAGTTGCAACCCATTCTCGGTACGATAACTGCCATGAGGACCGGATCTGCAAGATCTGCAGTGTGACGTTTTCGCCCTTTTGGTGGCCTTTTCAAGATGGATATCGTTGTCATCCTTGTCATACAGATGACATATCTGAGCCTACAACCCAACCCGATGCCAGTGGAACAATGAGTCCAATGGTCAGTATGAAAGCCGAAGGTGACTCAGAAACACCTATTAAGCCGGCATCGCTTACTACTTCTGATTACCATGATGCAAATCTTATGGAAACCAGCCATACAGTGCCAATTGAAGAAACGAAACCCAGTTGGCCTGAATATAACAATGGGATTGTGTCTCATCTGCCGTCTGCCTAATATAGTGATGGAACGAGCATCTTTGCCAACCCGCAAAGGCTTGCTCGGGTTTAATGAATGATTATGGTGTATTAGTAATCTGAGGAGTTAATAACAAAACAATACCTGTAAATATTATAGTAATATAACAAAAATACAACTACAATCTCAAACATTTCAATTAGACATCATACTCCTTATATATCTCCTCAAACTAAAACTATCGGTTGCGGCCATATCCAGCAGAAAACACCGTTCCCCGTCCGATCAACTGTAGTTAAGCTGCTGCGAGCCTGCTTAGTACTCTGGTGGGAGACCACAGTGGAATCGTAGGTGCTGCAATCAATTTTTTTTTGCTATTTTTTGGCAGTATCTTTTGCATATTGAATCAATGAATGTACTAGTTTTACACTTTAGTTTTTTATTATTTTAATAAATACAGCTGAAATTTTAATAAAGGCGCACAATATATTACTTTTAGTTAGCTAACTTTGACAATATATTCCGATTAAAACTGTTACTTTCGGTTGCGGCCATATCCAGCAGAAAACACCGTTCCCCGTCCGATCAACTGTAGTTAAGCTGCTGCGAGCCTGCTTAGTACTCTGGTGGGAGACCACAGTGGAATCGTAGGTGCTGCAATCAATTTTCTTTTTAGCTATTTCTTTTTTGGCACCAATTTTTTTTTCTCGCTTATTTTTTTGCATATTTATTTGTTTAAGTTTGAATCTACCTTTCTTTTTTCTGTTTTATATTTAATAAACGGATCAATTACCATTTGTTTTATATATTATAATCTAGTAGTACGGTGGGCCGGATTCTACTTACTGCCTTACCCTACACTCATTATTAGATTGTAACAACTAGTACAAAATGGCTCCTTTGTGGTATTTTTTAAACGACATTTATGCGTCGATCTGTGCGTGTTTGTCGTGTTACCCTAAACCGGTCCTAAATATAAATGGACAGCAGTTTAGGATCGAACGGCTGCTTGGAGAAGGAGGATTCTCCTTTGTATATTTGGTTTCGTCTCCAGATAACCAGAAATACGCATTGAAGAAAATTCGATGTGCCTTTGGCGCAGAAAGCCTGCAGACGGCCATGCGCGAGGTGGATGCCTACAAACTATTCCACAGTGATGAGATTATCCGGGCGGTGGATTCCGCGGTTCTTCAGTCCCACGACGGATCTAAGACAGTGTATATATTACTACCCTACTTCTCTAAGGGCAACTTGCAAGATGCGATTACCCGACACATAGTGTCTCAAAGCTGTTACAGTGACGCAGAGATTATCAGCATTTGCCGCGAGATATGCAAAGGGCTCCAAGCCATGCACGAGTATTCTATGACCCTGGTTCCCCAGCGCGGGGCGCCCAGAACCACTATGTACACTGAAGACGATCCGCTGATGGATGATGAAACGGTGGATCAAGAATCCTTGGCGGCCTCGAGTTCCGAAGAGGCAGATACTACTGCTGCTGCTGATCCTGCTGCTGATCCTGCTGCTGATCCCCGACGGCCTACTCCGTATGCTCATTTCGACCTTAAGCCAGGCAATGTGATGGTCGGTGACGACGGAAAGATGGTGCTGGCAGATCTGGGCTCGTGTCGCAGAACCAATATCCGGGTCTCTTCGCGGAAACAGGCGTTGGAGCTACAAGATTTCTTTGCGGAAAATTGTACCTTGCCGTACCGTGCGCCAGAGTTGTTTGACGTCAAGACGGGCTCTGTAATCTCGGAAAAGGTAGACATCTGGAGTCTTGGATGCACTATATTTGCTTTGATGTACCAGAATTCTCCATTTGAAATGCTGGCTGCAGCCAATGGGGCTAGTCTGAGCCTCGCTATAAGTAAAGGCCGGTTTGATTTCCCTGCGTATCCGGAATACAGCGAGTCTCTGCGAGATTTAATCAAAGATTGCCTACAAGTAGACCCGGACCAGAGACCGTCTGCGGGGGCCATACTTGCGCGACTGGATCAGACGGTGGTACCATAAGTAAACGAATGTGTAATGAATCATGACCAGAATATGGGAAAGCCCAGGAGGCCTCGGATTGTAGAATGAAAAGGGAAAATGAAAGAACGGAGGAATGAAGGAATGAAGGAAGAAAGAGAGGTAAATCGTATAATCATAATTTGTAAAGTATCATTACTAGTCTGCTGCTGCTGCTGCTGCTGCTGCTGCTTCGACAGTTATATATCCTTTTTCTGGCCTAGTCGACGCTTGCCTTCGAAAATCAGGCGATCGACCGTTGCGGCCATAGCCAAAATACCGCCGATCAGCGCACAGGTCGACGAAAGGAAGCCCAAGAAGGTCTTCTTTCTAACCTCGCGATGGATAACTCGCATAGATGAGATGTCGTAGATAAAAAAGATACCTGGCGATCCTCCACGCATATGCATGGTATTAGGATGATCATCGTCTCGTCCTCCTTGGAGACTTCGCTCGTGTGAGGTGACGGAGTACTGGTTGGTTTCGATAGTGTTCCCGTGTAAAGGCATGAACGTAGTGGAGATGACCTTGATGAAGTAGCTGTAGGCCATGAACTTCTCGGTGGTGTGGGCCACGGTGTTATCGAGCGGGTTGAGCAGCATGCCTTCTTGGATGTTGGCAGAGTCTGCTGCCACGTCCGGGCCGAAGTGCAGGGCGTTGATGATATGCGACATGCTATGCAGCTGGCCGCCACGTGCAAAATCAGATACGTCGTGCACATGCGGCATGCCGGGCGCACTGCGGGCAGCGCCAGGGATGAAATGGAAGTTACCCTTGACTTTCTTCACCTGGATATGGCCGGCCATGTTGCACCCGCCGGTGTGCTTGAACTTGAAATCGTCGTCGAAATGTTCGCGGCGACACTGCTCAAACTCGCTGCCGTCCGTGTACGCCCACCCGCGGGCGTCGTAGCGCCGTTGCACTTCTTGGCAACTGTTGCAACAGTCTTTGTCGCCCGTCTCGGTGCCGTAGCAGGGCCCACAGTAGTCTTCGGGAAGCGGTTCCATGAACTTTTTGTGCTCTTGTAACGCCTGCAGCTCTTCTTCCACCACCGACGTCGACACGATCTGGCCAGACTTGTCGATCCGCGATTTCACCAGATTGTCCGTCAGCCCGGTCTGCAGATCGCCAGTCATGTCCAGAATGTCCAGCGCCAAAAACTCACAGGGCGTGTCTGGAAATGAGATGTTCATGAAGATCGCCATGTCTTCGTTTCGCTGCGAGTCCACCACCAATTCAGGCCGGTACTCGGTGGCTCGATACTCTGTCCATTCCGATAGAACTAGGAAAAACATCGTCACCAGAGACACAATTGTGATCATCCCCCCTGACGTTGTTCGTATCCGCGCATCTTCGGCTGTCTTGACAAATAAATCGTAGGCTCGAAGGGGGCTGCTCATCGTGGTTTCGAATTCCGGGGCGGATGTTGTAATTTCGAAGCGGCAGATATTTTTGGCTTTTTCTTTTTTGGCGCTGAGGCTGTCTGCCGACAACGGCCTTACCAAGAACA
>JAJMFE010000053.1:0-39176 GCA_030574555.1 Tortispora phaffii | reverse complement strand
CTCGATTGCTATCGTCACATTTGTCGTCTCTTGTTCGTATTGATCTCAATGGTCTTTGGTAGGTCCGTCCCTCAGCCTTGTCGTAATTCGTAAGGCGACGGCATTTGTGAAGGCTGTCCCTGGATGCTCCGTCGCCAGTTTTCCTGTTCTTTCACTCTTCCGTCGCTGCACACCAGTTCCAGCACTCGAGTTAGGTCTTGTTCATGTAGATCCTGGCTCCGGTTTTGTCGCTCTATTAGTGCTTCCATCAGCTGTTTTCGCACCATTTTTGGTGCTTGGTAGTATTTAGGTAACACCAGATCAACCGCAGAACTTATTCTCTCCGCCGAGCTCTGGGGATCGGCCACTATGCAGTCTAGTAACGCCTGGTACAAATATGGCGATACTTTCATTGTACACCTCTCGTCGTATATTACACACTGCGCCAGGGCTGTGTAGGCCAGTCCGTCGCTAATCATCCGGTGCACCAATTGTTCGAGTCCGGCATGGATATCACATTGGATAAAAAATTCCCATACATAGTTCAGCTGTCCTTTCTCTATGAATATCTCAATTAACCCCTGGATCTCCTCGTTCAGTTTGTTGTCCGTGTTCTTGCGGCATGCTGCTATCATCCGAATCCCACTCGAATAGAACGGTTCTGAGCTAAAGAGCCGGTCCAGTGTGTCGTCCAAGATCTGCGAGCTATGCTTTTCCTTTTTGTAGCAAATGTAGTAACTGGAGGCTACATATGCAAGTTCGTTGGCCTGTTCCTGGCTAGACACGGCTTGCAGAGCATGCTGGATGTAGTACTGTAAAAACTCATTGTAGAACCAATCAGGGCACGACACTTCAGGGCTACCTTTGTCCTTGCATTGGTTGATGATCAGCCTTATGGTGTCTAGTCGCTTGCTATCCGGTAACTTCGTGAAGCATTTAACTAATGAGCTACTTAATACAGGATGCACTGCTTTGGCCGGGGAGTAAACTTCAGCTATCGCTTGTAACATAAACAAAAAATGTTGTGGCTCCTCGATTGTTGCCATGCTTAATGACCTATATATAGTAGTCAGCTGTTTGTTCTGAGGAATCGCTAGATAGACAGACCGGACGTATTCAGATGCATACTCAGTGGTGATTAATGCCCCGAGGAGTTCAGCCATCAGGTCAGTTAGATCCAAGTGAGGGAATTTGTGCTGGAATAGCAAACAGACATTTAAAGCATCCTCAACTGTACTTTCGGTGACCTTACGTTGGATAAGTGTGGTTACCATCTTATAACTAACGGAGACCGCTGCAGAGGCTTTTAGTAGTAGCTGAATAAACTCATTGGTGTGATCTTGAACATAGTAAAACTCAGATATCGTTTCTATACATGAGCTATCCAATATAACTTTTTTCTTTAGTAATTCAAAGGAGAACAAGCCTATGGCTGTGTAGGTCTGTTCATGATGAAACCCCTTTAAAATGCTCAGCAGGTCTCTGTAGGAGCGCCCGCTCGATGACACTGGGGTATGCTGCGATAGTGCAAGCGAGAAAGATTCGTGATCGCCGAAAGTCCAGTATTTCTCAACAATAATCGCTAGTATTTCAGGAGGGAACTTGTGTGCCGGGAGATATAAGAGATCGTCGATTTTGGACCTCGTGGAAGCGTGCTTGAGACTAATTTTCAAGGAATAGTACTGCACCAACTCTGAGGCATGTAAAATATTCATCGTCGACAAAATCTGGCTGGCTAGAGATTTCAGATCATTGGTGATCAAGTAAGTAATTATGGGCTCAACTGCACAGTGCATCTTATTAACCGGGAGCCGGAGAATGGAGTCCGAGATCGTTTCCAATAGATCGAAAAACGATAAACGGAGCAATGCCACAACTGTTGCGTCTTCATATAAACTACATTGAAACAGTCGATGGATAAACAGCTTGGTTTCGTCTTCTGGAATAGGTATTCCGTCGAGTCTAGCATAAATATCCAACAAGGTATGTATAGGGGCTTCTGCTTTTAAAGAACTTGAAAACAAGTGTCTTGCAGTTGGATCTTCAAAATACTGAGACAGGTAATTCCATGGACCGTTATTCTGATGGTCTGAACTATGCGATGAAAACAAATTCACTGAGAATAATGGACGCTGCTCTTTCACTCGAGGTCTTAAACCCAATATTCTACCAGACCACCACCAGCTTCTTGGTAAGAGCTTCAACCGAATCATAAACAAGAGATCTCTATAATAATCTTCATTAGGTATAAAAACCGTTGAGAACTGTTATGGCGGATAAAAACTAAACACTGGTTTTTGTTCAAATTTACTACTTTTTTATTTTTTTATTTTGTAGATTTACCTCGATGAACTCTCAAAAAAAGTAATCCCAAAAGTAGATTAACTCCCAAAAGTTGATATCCCAAAAAGTAGATATCCCAAAAGTAGATCCAAAAATTACAAAATATCTTAGAAATTCAATTCAAGATATATATTTTCCAAAATAATAAATACACTTCCCCATTCATAATTATTGTTTATGGTAACAGCCACCGACCAACCTCGTCGGAAACGACGATGGGATGTTGGTCCTGTTAATGGCTCCTCTGAAACTGCTACTAATAAAAAATCTCGATGGGACGACCATGGATTAAACAATGGTAATACTAAGCAACTCGATCAAAATGATAATAACAATAAATCCTCTACTTCCGAGAAACCCAGTTTGGATGACGATGTGACTCCTACAGGATCTCCCGCGGCCCGGATGGTTACTCCACCGGACTCGCCAGACTTCATTCCCCTGGATTCAACAACCGATGACCCCGAAAAAGGATTCTATGTCTCAGAAAATGTCCAGACTAAAACCGCCGACCTCAATATCATACCTCCAGAAGTACCAGGAGTGTCGGACTTGCAGTTTGTCAAAGAGTCTGATGTCAAATATTTCGGGAAACTATTCCAAAAGGACTTGGAGACCCAGAAACTGTCCAACCAAGAGGCCAAGGAGATACGGATCATGAAACTTATTCTTCGTATAAAAAACGGCTCGCCCTCTACTCGAAAACAGGCGTTGCGACAACTCACAGACTCTGCGCGAGAATTCGGGCCTGATGCTCTCTTCAACCAGCTTCTTCCAGTCTTAATGGACTCCTCGCTCGAAGACCAGGAACGCCATCTGCTGGTCAAAGTCATCGACAGAGTCCTTTTCCAGCTCGGAGACTTGGTAAAGCCCTTTACCCAGAAGATATTGGTCGCCGTAGAACCAATGCTGATCGATAACGACTCCATCATGAGACTCGAAGGCAGAGAAATCATCTCCAATCTTTCCAAAGCCGTCGGCCTGGCTCATATGGTCCAAGTTCTTCGACCTGATGTCGACCATGAGGACGAAGATGTCCGAGAAATAACCGCTCGCGCTTTCGCGGTAGTGGCTCAGGCGCTTGGAGTCTTAAAATTCATCCCGTTCCTTCAGGCCGTGTGTCAGTCGCGCAAACGGTGGCAGGCTCGCCAAACCGGTCTTAGGATCGTGCAGCTCTTGGCAAACTCATTGGGTGTCAGTGTACTAGCTTATCTGACTAAACTTGTCGAGTGTACCGCTGTCAACCTAGAGGACGACAGCATGCGAATAAAAATTCTCGCTGCCAACACCGTTGCATCTTTAGCTGAAGCTGCAGCTCCCTATGGCATTGAATCTTTTGACATTGTTCTTAAACCACTGTGGACGGCTGTACGGAAACTGCGGGGCCGAGCGCTATCGGCGTTTTTACAAGCAATCGGGTTCATTATCCCTTTAATGGACCCAGAGTACGCTAACTACTATACCAAGGAAGTAATGCATATCATTGTTCGTGAGTTCGATTCTTCTGACGAGCATATGAAGATCACTATTCTAAAAGTCATTCAACAATGTGTCTCTACAGAAGGAGTCACGAACGAATATTACAGAGAAAATGTGCTAGATCCTTTTTTCAAGGCATACTGGAATCGTCGAAATGCTTTAGACGAAAGAACTCGAAAGCTAGTTATTGGCTCTGTTGTAAAACTAGCCGAACGAGTGGGAACGGCTGAAATTTTAAACCGTATCGTGGTAGCATTAAAAGATAACGCCGAACCTTTCAGAAGAATGGCAGCGGAAACCATCAGCTCAACACTCAAACTATCAGGAACTGCCAGCGTCTCGAGTGATATTGAAAAAATGTTGATCGACGGTCTTATGACAGCTTTTCAGGATCAAACTATTATAGACGATATTCTTTTGAACGCTTTTGGAACAGTCGTCGAACTTCTTGGAAGCCGGGCTGGCAAGTATTTAGAATCAATTACCGGAATGGTACTATTTCGGTTGAACAACTCATCAAGCACCGCTCGTCAACAAGCTGCCGATCTTATTTCGCGAATTACTGTCCCGATGAAGTTATCCGGAGAGGATGCATTACTGGGAAAATTGGGACTAGTGCTGTATGAGCAATTAGGCGAAGAATACCCCGAAGTTTTGGCATCGGTTATCGAAGCACTTACATCCGTCATCTCTGTCGTTGGCGTAACAGCAATGAACCCCAGCATAAGCGACATCGTGCTAAGGATGACCCCGATTCTAAGAAATCGACACGAACGGGTGCAAGAAAGTTCTATCAAGTTAATTGGGTTCGTAGCTTTGAATGGCCCGGAAAGGGTTTCTGCACGAGAATGGATGAGAATATGTTTTGAGTTACTCGAGATGCTCAAAGCTACCAAAAAAAATATCAGGAAAGCCGCCAATGACACGTTTGGCTACATTGCTCAAGCAATTGGACCTCAAGACGTTTTAGTTGCCTTAATGAATAATCTCCGAGTCCAAGAACGCCAACTCAGAGTATGCACCGCTGTTGCGATAGGTATTGTTGCCGACACCTGCCAGCCGTTCACTGTTTTACCTGCTCTAATGAACGAGTACAGAGTACCAGACCAAAATGTACAGAACGGTGTTTTGAAATCTCTCACATTTATGCTGGAGTATATCGGCGAGATGGCCAAGGACTACGTATACGCATTGACGCCGCTACTGGAAGATGCTCTGTTAGACAGAGACCGAGTACACAGACAAACAGCAGCGACAGCAGTGAAACACCTTGCTATTCACTGCACAGGTCTCGGATGCGAAGATGTCATGATCCATTTTTTGAACCTGTTATTTCCGAACATGTTCGAAACATCGCCACACGTGATTGATCGCATAATTGAAGCCATCGATGCCATTAGAAACTGTATCGGCACGGGGATAGTAATGGAGTATATATTAGCTGGGTTGTTTCATCCTGCAAGGAAAGTGAGAACTCCATACTGGCGTCTCTATAACTCGATCTACGTGCAAAGCGCAGATTCAATGATTCCTTATTACCCGAATATTCCTGAACTAGACCGGCCTGAACTTCTGGCCTGGATATGACGATTGTAAAGGAAATAATTACACCGCCACTAGGGGGGGAATTACACTAGATATGAATTCATATGACAATTTATCTTTATTTTTTATTTTTATTTTTATTTATTTTTTTTTATTCCATTTTTTTTTCCTAGTTATTCATAAGCATGTAATAGAGTAGAGAGTTGCAAGGACTAATAGTATATTTCATCATTCTCAAACGGACATTCTAACGCGACATGCCCGCTTCGTTCACAGAGACCGCACCATTTACCTCTACCCGAAGCAGGGTCCAGAACAGAGGCACTAGATTCAGTGGAATAATCGACTGGCTGAGAATCACGCAAAGAAATCGGATGAGGTCGATGCGAAGAGTTCTCAGAAAGAGACATAGCAGAAACAATGTCTGCAACAGATGCAACTCTACTATTTGAGTCGTTGGACCCGTCGTAACGGAGAGAGCTCGGAGAATTGAAGGTTCTGGAACTAGTGGACAGGTCTTCAAGTGGTTGCTTAGGTTGAGATGGCTGATTAACCGCTTTATTAGCTTCTTTAAAAGTCTTCTGCTGGAGCAATCTTTCAAGCTCAGAATTTTCAGACTGCATTGAACGTAGTTCCTCGTCTTTAAGCTTCAATGATTTCTCATAGGAAGAAACAGCTGTTTTTAGGCTGGAAATTTCTGATTCAAGCGCAGCAAGGTCTTCCTCAGTAGGACCAGAAACAGACGACAAAGAAGGTTGAGCGACTTTGAATGAGCTATCATTAATGTTAGATTTAATCTCTGCAAGTTCACTGTTCAAAGAGGAGACCAATTCCTTCTGCTGATCAAGCTCCGATTTCAGTTCATCTAGTTGGGCGTTATACTTTGCCGATAACGCTTCCATTTCAGCGACGAGATTTTCGTTCTCCCGAGTCTTTTCCGCAAGCTGCTGTTTGAGTTCATTCAACTGAGCACGAGAAGCCGATTCAGCAGTTTCTGTGGCTTTGGTTAGTTCAGTAATTGTCGAGAGATATTCAGCCCGCTGCTCACTAAAGTCAGCTTTGAGTTTATCTATCTCATCTTGCTTTTCTTTCATCCCGCGGTTAAGATCCGACATGGCCAGATTCATGGATTCCACCAGATCATCTGGCTTGCTAGATACCTCAGAGACCTGTAGCTTAGCATCAAGGTCAGAAATATGGGCCTGCAGTTCAACCAACTGGTCCTTCTGAAGTAAAATCTCTTCACGAGAACCATTTAGAGCGCGGGTGGTTTCGGTAAGCAAAGCATTCTTCTCCTCCAACTGAGACTCAAGGTCAAGAAGGGCAGAATCTTTAGTAGAGATATCGATATTTAGACTCTCACAAAGAGTGTTCTTTTCATCCAAGGCCTTCTTAAGCTCGTCGATCAGTTTCTGTTGTTCCTCCAAAGCTTTGGTAGCTGATTTTTCTGCGGAACTAGAAATCGAAGGTCCTGAGCGAAGAGAATTAGAAGAAGAATAAGAAGAAGAGGTTGAAGCATTCGAGCTAGAAGATCCACTTATGTTCCGTCTGGCTAGACCTGGAGTACCTCGACTAACTCGAGAAGAAGAAGCAATGGCACTAGAGGTAGATGGAGTTGGTCGAGGAGTGATGCCTCGGATAGCAGATTTAGGTGTAGAGACTGAAGATAGAGCAGATCGTTTTACAACAGGAGTAGTGGTAGTATTAGCAGCAGCAGCGGTAGCAGGAGAAGGAGAGACAGATGCAGAAAGAGAAGGTCTAGATCGATTAGCAGAAGATGCCGGAGTTGGAGACTGTAAAGCGGATTTGGAAGGATACTTCACAGACGGAGAAAGACTCGAACGTTTGGCAGAGAAGGTAGAGACATTATTCGGAGAGGTAGATGGAAGATTAATAGATCTGAGACGGGGAAGAGCGACAAACATACCTGAAGAAGGAGGACAATGGAAGTAAACTTTGTCTTTAACATTGCCTGAATTCTTGCCTTTGCCATGGAAAGGTTCGTCTAAGACTATACCGGCATATTCGCCAGAATGGGGAGGTACACGGCCTATAAATTTAATAACGCCGAGCATATTCCCAGGGACATGAACATGATCCCCAATAGAAAAAGAGATGTCGGGATCAACAGGAGCGGTCATGGTAGAAGAGAGAAACAGAAGGTAAAAGCAACCGAGTATAACAGATCAGTGTAGTAGAGTAGAAGAGTAGAAGAGCAAGCTTAGAGTTAAACTAGGGTATCAAGAGTAGATTCACAAGGTATAAAGTACAAATTAAGGACACAGAAGTGCAGACTAAAGAGCACAGATATAGAGATTGTACAGAAATAGTAGACGATTGATCTATGGAAATTCAATGCTAACTAGAAGAAAACCAACAGATCAGAACTCTTAGCTTGGAAAAAATATCTCCGTTCTGGAAAGGCTCCGATATCAGTGGATGTTTAACTTCCTGGTAAGGAAACTCCGGGGTTGTGTGAGTTTTCAAACAATGGAAATAGAGTTATTATTTGTGTGAGTTTATGAGATGATGTGAGAGGTGAAAGGTGAAGAAGTGTGAGTTGACCAAAACTAGATTGCCCTAACCCTGAAAATACCGCGCTTTGTACCGTGTAGGCGCTCGCTGCTATACAGGCTAGCCCACGGAAAAACTTGCTGATAACCAAATAAAGTTTACTGTAGAGTTTTGCAAGCCAGCCCACGACATTAAGAAGAGATACCAATAGAGAAACTAAATAATGAGACTAATAAGATAAATTAATTTATTGTGAATTAACTTGTTCATTCTATTATTATAACCGATTTTTTTCTCCGTCTCTCTCTCTCTCTCTGTTTGTGTGCTGGCTAAACTTTGCACTTTTTGTTATCTAAGCCCTAAATTCTAAATTGTCCATCCCATTGAATCTAGTCGTCTAACCAAAAAAGAAGAAGAACAAAAAAAAAAAAAAAGAAAAAAAACCTAAAAATTCAGAAAGCCCAATAATCTACATAAAAGACCCTCCGTTTGTCTAACTGCCCACAACCAACACACAACCTGTAATTTTTACACCCTACGGGCATTTTACTCTTAAAGAGTCACTAAGTCCCAGCCTTTTTTATTAATTTTTTTATCTTTAAAAAAGCTAATTGACTCTAATCCCTCTTTTTTTTTTTATTTATATATATATTTTTATCTCGTCTGATTTGTTATGTTCCGTCCGTGGGTCTCGGCCTTTTCCAGTCTTCTGGCTCGGCCGGCTCGTGTGAAGACGTCGACATTTACTTATCGCACTTCTATTTTTTCACGACCATGGTATTATTATAGTGTAGAGGTTCGCCCACCCAGTGAAAACAAAACGGCTTATATCGGCTCGAAATACTTGCAACAGGCTCGTGCGCAGCAAGAAGCTAATCTTGTCGATGTGTCCAATGTGCTTATCATTGGTTCTGGCGGCCTCAGTATTGGCCAAGCCGGCGAGTTCGATTATTCTGGCTCGCAGGCTATAAAAGCCTTGAAAGAAGCCAACAAGAAAACTATTCTTATTAATCCTAATATCGCTACTAATCAGACCTCTCACGCTTTGTCGGACGAAGTATACTATTTGCCGGTCACCGCAGAGTATATTACCTATGTGATTGAACGGGAACGTCCCGACGGCATTTTGCTAACTTTCGGCGGTCAAACCGGGCTTAATGTCGGGATTCAGCTTGATAAAATGGGAGTTTTGGATCGGTACGGCGTTAAAGTCCTCGGCACCCCCATCAAGACTCTGGAGACGTCTGAGGACCGAGATTTGTTTGCTAAAGCTTTGAATGAAATCAATATCCCCATCGCTGAGTCTGTGGCAGTCGATACTGTTGACGATGCTCTTGAGGCCGCCAGCAAAGTCGGCTACCCGATCATTGTGCGGTCGGCATTTGCCCTGGGCGGACTAGGCTCGGGTTTCGCTAAGAACCCCGAGGAATTGCGCAACTTGGCCTCTCAGTCGCTTAGTTTGTCGCCGCAGATCCTGGTCGAAAAGTCTTTGAAGGGCTGGAAGGAGGTCGAGTACGAAGTCGTGCGGGACCGCGTCGATAATTGCATCACTGTCTGCAACATGGAGAACTTCGATCCGCTCGGCATCCATACCGGCGACTCGATTGTAGTTGCTCCCTCACAAACTTTGTCTGACGAGGAGTACCACATGCTCCGCACCGCCGCCATCAAGATCATCCGTCATCTCGGTGTGGTTGGCGAGTGCAATGTCCAGTACGCCTTGCAGCCCGATGGTCTGGACTACCGGGTTATCGAGGTCAATGCCCGTCTCTCGCGCTCTTCGGCCCTTGCGTCTAAAGCAACCGGATATCCACTCGCTTACACTGCTGCCAAGATCGCTTTGGGCCACACCCTCCCCGAGCTGCCCAACGCCGTCACCAAGACCACCACCGCCAACTTCGAGCCCTCTCTCGACTATATCGTCACCAAGATCCCCCGCTGGGATCTGTCCAAGTTCCAGCACGTCAAGCGCGATATCGGCTCTTCTATGAAATCCGTCGGCGAGGTCATGGCCATCGGCCGCACCTTTGAAGAATCCTTCCAAAAGGCTATCCGCCAGGTCGATCCTTCCTTCATCGGGTTCCAGGGCGACAAATTCGAGGATCTCGATACTGCTTTGGCCGAGCCTACTGATCGTCGCTGGCTGGCTGTGGGCCAGGCTCTTTTGCATGAAAACTATTCCGTCGATAGAGTCCACGAGCTTTCCAAAATCGATAAATGGTTCCTTTACAAACTCATGAATATCGTCAACATGCAGCGCGAACTACAGGCTGCCGGCTCCTTGCAGCGCCTGTCCCACGATCTTCTCTCTCGCTCTAAGCGTTTGGGCTTCTCCGATAAACAGATCGCCCTTGCAGTTTCGTCTTCTGAACTCGAGGTCAGAGCCCGCAGAAAATCGTTTGGAATCATCCCCTATGTGAAAAAGATCGACACTCTGGCCGCAGAATTCCCCGCAGATACCAACTACCTCTACACCACCTACAACGCTTCTACCAGCGACGTCAAGTTCGATGAGCACGGAACCATGGTTCTTGGCTCGGGTGTCTATCGTATCGGTTCTTCTGTTGAGTTTGACTGGTGTGCAGTTAGCACTGCCCGCGCTCTTCGCGAGAATGGCAAACGCACAGTCATGATCAACTACAACCCGGAAACGGTTTCCACCGACTTCGACGAAGTCGATCGTCTCTACTTCGAGGAACTCAGCTTCGAGCGCGTCATGGACATCTACGAACTCGAAGCCTGTGAAGGAGTCGTGGTTTCCGTCGGAGGCCAGCTGCCCCAGAATATAGCCTTGAATTTGAAGCTCGCCGGAGCCCATGTTCTCGGCACAGATCCCGCTGATATCGACAAAGCCGAGGACCGGCACAAGTTTTCCTCGATTTTAGATTCAATCGGAGTGGATCAACCCGCTTGGAAAGAACTTACTTCGGTGTCTGCTGCCAAAGAGTTTGCCGACCGGGTTGGGTTCCCGGTTTTGGTGCGTCCCTCTTATGTCTTATCCGGAGCGGCTATGAATGTTATTCGGGACGAAAGCGAGTTGGAGGCTAAACTGACCAACGCGGCCTCAGTCTCTCCAGACCACCCGGTGGTTATCACCAAGTTCATTGAGGGAGCCGAAGAGATCGACGTGGATGCAGTGGCCCACAAAGGTACCGTGTTGGTCCATGCCGTTTCCGAACATGTTGAAAATGCCGGGGTTCATTCCGGCGACGCTACCTTGGTTCTGCCTCCGCAAAACTTGTCCGAAGCAATTTTGGCGCAACTGAAAGAGATCGCTGACAAGGTGGCTGCGGCGTGGAAAATCACCGGACCGTTTAACATGCAGATCATCAAGTCTACCGATGACCAAGGAAACACATCCTTGAAAGTGATTGAGTGCAACATTCGCGCGTCGCGATCGTTCCCGTTTGTGTCGAAGGTGCTTGGACTTAATTTCATTGATGTGGCCACCAAGGCCCTGATCGACACCAATGTTCCTGCCCCGAAGGACCTGATGTCTGCAGAGGAACGAGCTGCCCGACCGTATGTGGCCACGAAACTGCCGCAATTCTCATTCACTCGACTAGCGGGAGCGGATCCATTCTTAGGAGTGGAGATGTCGTCGACCGGTGAGATTGCTTGTTTCGGCAAGGACTTGATAGAAGCGTACTGGACCTCGATTCAATCGACGATGAACTTCAAGCTGCCTACTCCGCCCAGTGGGTTGTTGTTTGGCGGCGATGTGAACCAAGAGGTTCTAGGACAAATAGCGAAGATCTTCCAAGGACTGGGATTCCAGCTGTACACAGCGACGCCAGAGGTACAGAAATACTTGGAACAGTATGTGGGAGAAGGCAATGCGAAGCCGATCGAGTTTCCGAAATCGGACAAGAGGGCATTGCGAGAAGTGTTCCAGAAATACGAGATTTCGGGGGTGATCAATTTGGCGCGGGCGCGGGCCGACAGCTTGCTGGACGAGGACTACGTGATGAGACGCAATGCCATTGATTTCGGCATTCCGCTATTCAACGAGCCCAACACTGCGATGCTATTTGCAAAGAGTATGGAGACCCACCTGCCGGAAAAGCTGGCCAATGCAGGCAAGAAAGTTCCTGGCGAAGTACGCCGATGGTCCGAATGGATTGGAGGAAAGCCCGTCTAGGAAACAACAACCAACTGAAAAAAAGAAAAAAGAACACAATTGATAGAATCTAGGCGAAATGTATTACTAACTAATACAGTACATTATTTTTCTTAATTAATTATATATATATTAGATTTCTACCGAGGGAGACTTAGGAAAAAGAGGGAGATGAAGAATTGGAAGAATGTATGGGATGGGGGGGTTTGGTGGACAAGACCAAGGGCGGTTTAACACTTTATTGTAAGTTTTCAAAAATCCGTTTTAATGGAGGAGCCCAAGCTGAGACGGAATTGTCATGGACCATTAATTCTACTAGTTGGTTGATGGCAGCCGGCTTATCGTGTTCGAGGAGATCCAAGCAAGAAAGCACGGTTTCGGCTTGGTGAGTGTTCATGGAACTAACAGCATTGGTGATGCGATTTGTATGATGCGATAACTGATTAGACGGTAAAGAAGAAGGAGCATGGAGAACCTGATTTAGGCGATCTGAAACCGATTCGAGGATCGAGGAATCGGCGGTATCGGATTTGGTAGGAGCTGTGGCAGCTCGAAGTTGAGAACTGCTGGTTTTGCCTGGCACAAAACCAGAAGGAAGATCGTTCCATCCCGCAGGGAAAGACATGATTACTGGATTTCTGTGAGATTTAATTTTTTTTTTATAAATTAAATAAAGGAAGGACTGTGTTTCCAGTATGATCAAGGGGGGGAGAGATGACTCTCTCCTCGAGGAACGGAAAAGAGGGATGGGGCCGGGTAACTTAAATATGAGGATGGCCTGAAGATAAGAAGTAGTAGTGGTGGTAGTAGTAGTAGTAGTAAGTAGGTAGTAGAAGAAGAAGTGAAGACAGAAACGGAGATATATTGATCAATAAATCTACCGATAGAACTGCCTGAATCTACTAAATTATGCAAACACAAAAAAAAATAGGTTTTCTAGCCATAGACTCAGGATGTTGCGCACGCGGACGTACAAACGTAGACGCACACAGATGTATGCACTTCAAATAGATTCTCCAGGCCGCGTTATCTGGATATTATAGCAAGTTAATATAAACATTGTACAGATTTACTCTTGAGGCTCTTTGGACTCTTTGGACTCTTTGGGCTCTTTGGGCTCTTCGGCCTCTTGGACCTCTTTGACCTCTTGGACAGATTCTTGGACCTCTTGGGGCTCTTCGCCGACAACCTCGGTCTGAGCTACAGAATGGTCTCCATTGGTCTGAGCAGCATCTGACTTGTCCAGCTGGTCGTCTTTCTGGTCCTGGTGGTCCTGGTGGTCGAACTGGGCCGACCACTGCTGGAGGAGTTCACTGCACCGGGCTTTGATATTATAAGTGGTCTCTTCTGGAATGAAATCGAGCTTCAAGATGCCTTTAAGGACTCGGTTGATTTTAGTGGATTTGATAATAGACAGCTCCAGACCCTGGAAATGCTCCAGCTTGGCGAGGTAGTCGCTCACGGCCGGCATCTCCGACTCCTCGGGGGCCTTCTCTCGAGTCAACAAGGTTTTCTGGAGTTTGTGACGCAGAAACAAAACGTGTTTGTTTCTTTCTTCATAAGGTCGCAAAGCGGCTACTTTCTGTTTCTTAGCCGGCTTACTAGCCACAGGTTTGCTCTTCCGTGCAGCTTTGGCCGGTTTGGCAGCTTTGGCAGTACCGTTTTTGTTGTTGTTGCTGTTGTTGTTGTCATTTTCGTCGTCATTGGTGTTGTCATTGTAGTCATCATCATCAGCTACAGGAAGAGCAGGCACTTCGACAGATCCAAACACGTCCAATGATGGCGGATCGCTAGCTTGTTCGTAAGCAGCAACCAATAACTTATCGCGACGTCGGCCTTTGCTACTTTTGCGGGCTGCCTCGACACTGAGCGGGCTGATTTCAGATGCTGATCCCCACATGTACGATAGATCAATAAAAAAACGAACTGGCCAGTAGTGGACAGGCGGCCCGCTCTTGCGACGGTTGCTGCTGGCTTTGGGTTTCTGGCTCAGCACACCGGGCGGAACCATCGATTCCTCCACCACCATGCCCGGCCAGGCCGGGTAGCCCTTGACTTTGCCTAGAACCACATCTCCCGGTTTGAACAAATCAGACCCGGGCTCGATTTGGCCACCGTCATCGCCACCGTTGACCAAAGATGCCGGTTCGGTACTGGGAAGCTCGGAGGACAGAGAGGATTCGGGCGGCGGGCTGGACACAGCAGATTCCACGGTACTCATATTCTACTAGATTGATGCCTGGACCACAAACGAAAATAAAAAAAAAAATACAAAAACCAAAATATAGAACAATCGCAGGATCTGGATAAATCGCAGCAGAATCACTCGGCAATCACAATTAGTTAGAAAACGAAATTGAGTAGTTTGGAGAAAGAGTTAAGTTGGTTCGGGGGGCAGAGTACGCGAACTAACTCTACTTCGAAGCAACCTGATGCTGTGATTGGCCAACACGGCCTCGAGGAGTCTTTTAATCCTCCCAAGCGATTAAAAAAAAAAATCCCTACCCAAAGCTAATTGCTACTATTAGCTTGTGAATAATATAGTAGCTAAAAGTTAGCTTGTAGAAAATAAAAAAGGTAGCTTAATATAGCTATTGTTAGTAGCTTCTTGACACTATTGTGATACTATTGTGCTACTGCTGCTGTGCTAGTATTATTGTGCTACTACTACTATTGTGACACTACTATTACTGTGGCACTACAGTACTATTGTACTACTTACAGCTAAAGAGTGCTGCTATTCACCATTTGTTCTACTACAGGTTTCTTATAACTGGCTCTATTACTGTCCACTTGTTTCATTACTATTTACTTGTTTCATTACTGTTTACTTGTTCTATTACTCTATTTCTGTTCTACCTAGAATTCAGCCAACATGTCTTCCAATGATTTGTCTCAGTTCCAGTATAGCGCCATGAGCAACAAGGTCCTGAAAGCAGACCGGCGGCTCATGGACTCCCACAATTCCAACTCAAATGTCTCCACCGACCCAGAATCTCTTGCTGGCCGCATTTCTCTCGCCGACATGGGATCTCGCGTGGTTCGCGACAAGCCTCCAGAAGAACTCCGCAAGTCTCTGGCCACTAAAGTCGGCTCTAAACCTTCAATCTCCACTTTGGATACAGAACTAATGAAAAACGCTCGCTATAGACCTATCTCCGACAGCTCCAGATCTACTTTTGCTCAAATCATGCTTTGGGTACAGGTATATCTCGGCGAAACCCCTCCAGCTATTCTCATCTCTGCCGCTGATACCATCTTGCCCATTATCAAAGACCCAGAGCTTTCTGATTCTCTGAAATATTCACAAGTATCCGAGTTACTGGATGCCAAACCCTCTGATACTCACTACTCGGAGCTTCTGGAGCTTGTGAATCAGATTAATGACTTCAACTCAGACGGTACTTTGCAATCACAGGCCAATGCCAATGCCAATTCCAATGCTAATGCTAATGAAGACGAAGACGTGCAAGTAGCTGTTCTTTTTGATGAAGACGAAACAGATGGCGATGGCCTAGATAACTTTGCATTAAACGATTCCGACGGCAGCGTCACCGACGATGAACCCGAAGCGGCCAAAGAGTTCGACAATTCTCGTAAATCTTCTGACACGGTTCCTGAAGAAAACGACCAGATAGTCATCGCCGATACCACAACCTCTCAAGTCCCCATCATCCCTCTCAAAGATATAGACGCCTTCTACATTCAAAGCAAACTCCGTTCCTTTTTCAACGACGATTTCGCGCTACAAGAAAACTCAAATGCTGTTTTAAACATTTTGTCGTCTAATAACCTTAATCAGCAAGAAGAATTAGTCAAAATTCTCGGCAGGAGCTCCAAAACTACTCCTTTGATCCGTTCTTTAATAGTCAATGCTCCACGAATCGTTTACTGCACCCGACTGGCCCGGGCCAAATCCGACGATGAGAAATCGCAAATTTTGGCCCAAGCCCATAATGAAGGCTATGCCTCTTTAGTTGAAGAAATTCAGAATCCAGACTCTACTCCGACTCAAGATGACATCGATATTCCGGACGCTACTGATCTGCAACAGTCGGAGCAACAGCAAGAGCAACAACCCCCACAACCAAGGCGCTACTTGAATCTTAAAGGACTGGTCTTTGATCACGGCGGCCATCTTATCACTAACGCTAAAGTCAAACTGCCTAAAGGCTCCTTCAAAGTACAGCAAAAACATTACGAAGAAGTCCATGTCCCGGCTCCTGCCAAGCCATCTATTTCGTTTAGTCTTGTTCCTATATCTGAACTGCCTGAATGGACGAGGCCTGCTTTTGGTACCCACACTCATTTAAATCCGATACAGTCAAAGGTATACCCTGTCGCTTACCGCAATGACGTAAACATTCTGATGTGTGCTCCTACCGGTGCAGGAAAGACCAACGTGGCCCTTCTTACCATGTTACGTACCATTCAAAATTTCCGGGATAGCGAATCCGGGATTATCGATACCCAGTACTTCAAAATAGTCTATATCGCTCCTTTAAAAGCATTGGTCCAGGAACAGGTACGTGAATTTTCCAAAAAGCTTGCTTCATTTGGGCTTACCTGTGCCGAATTGTCTGGCGACCAACAATTAACTCGTGACCAACTAACCGATACCAATGTCATTTTCACCACTCCCGAGAAGTGGGATGTCGTAACTCGAAAAGCTGACGAAACTAGCTACGTGAAGCTGGTTCGGTTAGTCATTATCGATGAAATCCATCTTCTGCACGATGAAAGAGGTCCTGTCCTGGAGTCTATCGTTGCCAGAACTCTGAGAGATTCAGACTTGACGGGAAATGATGTCCGCCTGGTAGGTCTTTCGGCAACACTTCCCAACTACCACGATGTTGCTGCTTTTCTCAGGGTCGATGATGAGGGGCTTTTCTTTTTTGATGCCACATATCGACCTTGTCCTTTAGCTCAACAGGTGATCGGAGTTACTGAGAAAAAACCATTGAAGGCATATCAGGCCATGAATGAAGCTACTTACGAAAAAGTGATGGAAAATGCTGGTACTCATCAAGTCATTATTTTCTCTCATAGCCGTAAGGATACTGGCCGCACTGCCAAGTTTCTACGAGATAAGGCCATAGCAGATGAAACTATTGCAAAGCTGCAAAAAAGGACTGCTGGATCCAGCTCCATACTACGTCAGAAAAGCGAAGAAGTCAAAGATGCTGTATTGAAAGAACTAATCATCAGTGGATTTGGTATTCATCATGCCGGTTTAAATCGTTCTGACAGAGCTGTGGTCGAACAGCTGTTCTCTGAAGGTCATTTACAAGTCTTGGTTAGTACCGCTACTTTGGCATGGGGAGTTAACCTCCCTGCTCATACAGTTATAATTAAAGGAACTCAGATATATTCTCCAGCCAAAGGTCAATGGATAGAACTTTCCCCCCAGGACATCATTCAAATGCTTGGTCGTGCCGGTCGTCCGGGTTTCGATACTTCTGGTGAGGGTATAATTATTACAGATCATCGAGAGGTACAATTCTATTTATCATTGATGAACCAACAGCTCCCTATCGAATCTCAATTTATCTCTAAACTACTGGATTCCCTCAATGCTGAAATATGCCTAGGAATCGTGCAGAATATTGCTGATGCAGTAGACTGGCTGGGATACACCTACTTATTCGTTCGCATGGTTAGATCACCGGATATCTATCATATTGGTGTCGATTATCAGAATGATCCAGAACTTGTTCGATATAGGCAAGATTTAATACATTCTGCTGCCATAGATCTGCACAAAAGCCAGCTAATCCGATATAATCCAGATACCGGAGAGTTTCAACCGACTGAGCTGGGTAGGATCGCTGCCAGTTATTATGTAACCTGTGACACAATGTCAGTGTATAACAAAGAGCTCAACAGCCTTCAATCGGAGTCTGATGTAATCAGAGTATTTTCTCATTCCGAAGAA
This sequence comes from Tortispora phaffii, assembly GCA_030574555.1. Taxonomy (NCBI): domain Eukaryota; kingdom Fungi; phylum Ascomycota; class Trigonopsidomycetes; order Trigonopsidales; family Trigonopsidaceae; genus Tortispora; species Tortispora phaffii. Next base: position 21,261 of record JAJMFE010000053.1, on the reverse strand, counting down.
TTCAGATACATCCCTGTTCGCCATGAAGACAAGATCGAGCTTCAAAAGCTTGCGGAACGTGTTCCGATTCCTGTAGGAGAAGATTCATCAGATTCTACTGTTAAAGTCAGCGTTTTACTCCAAGCATATATATCCCGCCTCACCATAGAAGGGTTTGCATTGTTGGCAGATATGGTTTACGTGACCCAATCGGGAAATAGGCTCTTTAAGGCTATATTTGAGGTATGTGTCAGGAAAGGATGGGCTGCCATGTCCAGGTTGTGTCTAGATTTGGCGAAAATGGCGAGCAAACGACTTTGGCTTGCACATTCACCATTAAGACAATTTAATGCTGTTCCTTTAGAGATTCTGAAAAGAATGGAAGCCTCAAACATTCCATTCTCAACTTATTTAGCCTTAGAGGACTCAAATCAAGTAGGAGAAGCAATCAGGTCTGACCGATACGGGCCTCTGGTGTATGACCTACTCCGAAAATTTCCCCAACTTGATGTTCAAGTTCAAATTCAACCTATTACTCCGTCAATTCTTAAATTCGAGCTTGTTCTTACTGCTCAATTTGAATGGGACGAAAGCATACACGGAAATATGGAAACGTTCCATATCTTTGTTGAAGATGCAGACGGAGTTAATTTATTACATTCTGATCAATTGACAATTTTACGCAAATTCTCGCAGGACGAGCATATTATGGAGTTCATAGTTAATATTTCAGACCCTAAGCCACCAAATTACTTTCTATCTGTTATATCGGATCGATGGCTTGGCTCACAAACAAGATTACCAGTATCTTTCCGCCATTTAACTTTACCTGAAAAATTCACTGCTCCCTCGCCCTTGATCGGACAGAAAGTCTTGACTCACAATGATGTTTCTGAAGAATCAGCCAAACTGATGATGCTGAAGGGACTCACTTCTCTTAATATTATTCAAAGCGAAGTCTATCAATCGATCACACAAGGCGAAGAGGATTGCTTAGTCTTCTACCCTCCTGGAAGTGATGATGGATTACTCTCGGAGCTGGCCATTTTGCACTATCTGAGGACGGAACCTGGAGGTTTGGCCGTGTTCATTAATCCAATTGAAGAAACTTTAGACCACCGAGCTAAGTTATGGAGAGATAGACTAGCTAAGAGTCTAATAGAACCCCCGATATTAGCAACACTTACAGGCGATCTCATTGCCGATCAGAAGCTTTTGACTAACCATAATATTATTTTCTCTACTCCAGAGAACTGGGATTTATTGACCAGGAGATGGAGACAAAGGAAAGCTCTGATGAGGGTGGGGTTGGTCGTTGCTGATGGATTACATCTGATGTCGAGCAAACGCGGCCCTGCTTATGAGAGTGTATTAGTACGTTTGAAATTGATGAAGAGATTCCTTCAAACTAACATTAAACTGGTTGTTTTGGGGTACTCGATTGCTACAGGGGGATCATTTAAAGAATGGCTTCAAATACCCGATGCTCATTTTTATAATTTTGCTCCTACGGATAGAGTCCAGCCATTGACAATTACACTTAAGACTTTCCCTCTATATGGAAGCCATGATTCACTGATGTTAAATATGACGAGATCTACCTATTTAGCTATTCAAAAGCAGCCTATGTCGATGCATACTTTAATAATTGTGGACACTCGGCAACAGTGTCTTGAAACCGCTGCAAATCTTTTGAAATTGAATGAAGGCAGTACAACAACCACCAGCAGCAGCACCAGCAACAATGGAATATTTGAGCCGGTTCAAACCGAGAGGGAAATAAATTTGATATCGCGAATAGTAGACGCTAATACGCGCGCATTAGCGTTGAGAAGCATAGGAGTTCTGTTCCATTCTATGAGTGAACAAGATAGACAGATGATTGAGCGACTTTACCTTTCGGGATCTTTGAAGGTAGTTATAGCATCTCGAGAGGCGAGACAGATGCTGAAATTACATGCCCCGAAGGTGATTCTTTATGGAACAGAGTATTATTATGGACTTGAGCATCGTTACGCCAATTACTCTCCGGCAGAACTGTTTGATTATATGGCGCTAGCCCAAGACAATGAGACTAAGAATACTGATTTGATGGTGCTTTGTCGACAGGTGCAGCAGAAATATCTCAGGAAATTTCTGTCTGATGCAATTCCAATTGAGAGCTTTTTGAATGTGCAGTTTCACGACACTCTTCTGTCAGAGATAGGAGTAAGAACGATTAGAAATAGACAAGGTGCAGTTGACTGGCTGACCTACACATATTTCTATACGCGGCTTACCGAAAATCCAAGCTTTTATGGACTTGTGAATATAACCACTGAAGGACTATCGGAAATGGTATCTGAGTTAGTAGAGTCTACTGTGGCCGAACTAGTTGAAGCCAATCTGATTGAGTTTGACGAAGAAATGGACACGCTGACTCCCTTGAATGGAGCACACATTGCTGGTTACTACAATGTATCATATACTACTATCCAGTCTATGCAATTGAACTTCAATGGAAAGACGAAGTTAAGACGAATTATCGAGACCATATTCCTGGCCTCTGAATTTGACGATATAGTTGTGCGACCATACGAGGATAGTATTATGCACAAGATTATGAAAGAGGTGCCGCTGACTAGCAGTGCCATAGAATATGGCACACCACAACACAAATCGTTTCTGCTGTTCCAAGCGTACCTCGGACGCCTTAGTCTTCCTGGGGAACTAGTCGCGGATCAGAAACAGGTACTGAGGAAAATAATGAAGCTGATATATTCAGCAGTAGATGTTTTATCGAGTGGAGGATACTTGGCGGTAATAGCTGCGGTGGAACTGAGTCAGATGACAGTCCAGGGCCTGTGGGCATCAGGAAACGCCCTATCGCAGATCCCACACTTTGATGAGGCGATCAAAGCTCGATGCAAAGAGGCGGGAGTTGAAACGGTATATGACTTTATTGATCTGGAAGACGATGTGCGTGACCGAATCTTACAGATCGAAGACGAGAAAGTGATTGGAGAGATAGCTCACTTTGTGAACAATTACCCGAGCATAGATCTATCAGCGTCGGTGGAAGGCATGATTTACACTGAAGATGGCGGGCAGATCAAAGTGAAAATAGAGAAAGACCTTGACGACGACGAGGTCATTGATCTACGAGTGACTGCGCCATTATTTCCTGTGGCTTCAAAATTGGAGTCGTGGTGGGTAATTATTGGCAACAGTGAAAAGAAAGAGCTGTACGGAATCAAGCGAGTCATACTAGACAAGGCGTTGAACGAAGTGGTGGTTGATGTGACTATTCCTCAAGCCGGCGAAAACACAGTGAACATCTGGTGTATGTGCGATAGTTATCTTGGAGCCGATCGGATGATCACGCTGGCTACGACAGTTCTGGAGGGAGAACCCGACAGTGCTGAGGAGAACTAGTCAATTATAAAGTTAGAAGTAAAATGACGTTTATTACGAATTACAATTAATTGAAATGATACTATTAGAAAGGATATTTGTATAAATATGAAGGATTCTGTGTCGATATGTTTCTCTTCGCCAATTTACAAATCATTATGCGTCATAGTCATAGCGTTTGTGCTATGACACAATCCTGACTCCCAATCAGATTGTGAGATGAGTAATAAGGTTTGGCAACAATCTTAGAATCCGACAACCAGTTATTGAAATTGGCCACATATATTAGTTGCGTTTTTCAGTGCTGAATTAACAATGGACCGATTTGAAGAAGAAGCTGGAGAGCTACATCCGAATGTACTTGGAAGGTAGGTAGAGTTGGCAGAATGGATCTCTTTCCACATAAGTTAGTTTACCAAACTGGCTAATCTTGTATAACTAAGCTTGTAGACCTAAACGAATCAATTATAATCTATAAGTGTTTAATATATCAACATGGATTGGAAATAGGTTCTACATTTGGAAAATGACTGAGTTTTTTATTTTGTTTAAAAAAAGTTGCCATTTACAAAGTGGTGGCCTCGATTGTAACTTGCCGGGAATACAAATGGGGGGAGAAATTACTATGACTGTAATTTCTGCAAGTCTCAATGTCAATTATCAGATGGATCTCTAGGAAATGTTATTAATTTGTTTTTAAAGAAATCCACAATGAACATTAGATCGAGATACGCCCACGGCCCTCAAGTTGCCCTCGTACTGATGATCCTGGACTGCTTGTCTGCCCCGCATTTTGCAAGCCGAGGAAGACAATACTAGTGAGAAAGACGAAACGAACTAACAGTAGCTCAGAGAAACTGCGCGAAGACACAACTATAGTTGTACTGGGCGCGTCTGGAGATTTAGCTAAAAAGAAAACGTACCCCGCATTGTTCGGGTTATTTCGCAATGGCTTCCTTCCGTCCAACACCCATATCGTGGGGTATGCTCGTACCAAGATGGACGAGGAGCAGTACCGGAAACGAATCTCATCGTATATCAAGATTGTTACCGATGAAATGCAGTCGCAATTAGAAGAGTTTTTGAAGCTCTGCACCTACGTGTCGGGCACCTACGACGCCGATGAGGGTTACCTGGCACTAACTGCCGCCATGGAGGAGCTGGAAGCAGGCACCGTGCACGACCGACTTTTCTACATGGCGCTGCCACCGAACGTGTTTATAGTGGTTGCGTCGCACTTGAAACGACTGTGTTACATCGAGGAGGGAACGTGCCGGCTGATCATCGAGAAACCGTTCGGGCACGATTTGGAGTCTGCGCGCGAGTTGCAAGCCGGGCTGGCGCCGCTATGGTCCGAAGACGAGCTGTTCCGGATCGACCATTACCTGGGTAAAGAGATGGTGAAGAACATTCTGATCATGCGGTTTGGCAATGAGTTCTTCGGGGCGAACTGGAACAAGCACCATATCTCGAACATTCAGATCACGTTCAAGGAAACGATTGGCACGGAGGGCCGGGGCGGGTACTTTGATCAGTTTGGAATTATCCGAGACGTGATGCAGAACCACTTGCTGCAGGTGCTGACGCTGATAGCGATGGAGCGGCCGATCTCGTTGTCTGCGGAGGATATCCGGGACGAGAAGGTGCGGGTGCTGCGGGCGATTCCGGCGATCAGTCCGCGAGACGTGATTATTGGGCAATACGTGGGAACGGAGGACGGCTCGAAGCCAGGGTACAAGGACGACGAGATGGTGCCGAAGGACAGCCGATGTGCGACCTTTGCGGCGATGGTGTTATACGTGAAGAACGAGCGGTGGGACGGGGTACCGTTTATTCTGAAGGCGGGCAAGGCGCTGGACGACCAGAAGACGGAGATCCGGGTGCAGTTCAAGGACGTGAGCAGCGGGATCTTCCGCAGCATTCCGCGGAACGAGCTGGTGATCCGGGTGCAGCCGGACGAGGCGATCTACTTGAAGATCAACTCGAAGCTGCCGGGCTTGACGATGAACACAGCGGTGACGGAGCTGGATCTGACGTACCGGCGGCGGTTTTCGGACCTGAAGATCCCCGAGGCGTACGAGAGTTTGATCCTGGACGCGCTACAGGGCGACCACTCGAACTTTGTGCGGGACGACGAGTTAGATGCCTCTTGGCGGATCTTCACGCCGCTGCTGCACTACCTAGACAGCAACGAGGATATTGAGCCGTCGCCGTACACATATGGATCGCGAGGCCCATCGTATTTAGACGATTTTGTGGCTTCGTACGGCTACCAGCGGTCGGACCCGCAGATGTACCAATGGCCGGTGACGCCTGCGCACAACGCCAAAAGCAGCCTCTAAGCCGCTGCCGCTAGGGAGCCATGGCGAACGCAGTTAGTTGGCGGTTGAACTGTTCGGAGCGGACAGGCATTTCGAGCTGGTGGAACGGGTTCTTCATGACGTAGTCGGCGTAGATCTGGTATATTCTATGCAATAAGCTATCTGCATTGGTTTGGCCGGGATCGGTGATCAGTAGGAACTTGATGCCGGTCAAGGTTTGTAGACAATGGAGCGAAAACGAGGACGAGTCAATAGTGCGGATTCCGGAGCTGCCTGAAACGGGGGAGATCTGAGTCGCAATCACATGTACGCCATGAAAAGTGCCGGCCAGAACTAAATAGTCGTTGGCCGACAGTTTGTTCAATCTATCAGTAAAGTCACGTTGGAAAACCAAACCTCCTGATTTGTTAAGTATATAAAGAGAAAGAATGGCCATTGTTAAGAAAAAAAACAAAGAAAAAGAGAGCTAGAAAAAATTAAAAAAAGTAGAAAAAGAAGAAATTAAAGAAGAGAATATAGCAGAGAAAACAACAAATCACTACTATAAAGTAACTGAAAACAACCAAGAAGGACCAAAAACTCCCAATTTATCTCATCAGTCCAGCTAGCTAGCTTTTTTTGTAGACTTTTAAGTCACATTTTTTAGAAAAAACTATCATAGAAACAAAACTCCCAAATCAACAGGTTATTTTGTCTTCAGACTTGTCACATTTTTTGGCTTAGTCTCTAATTTTGTTATTTTATAATTTATAATTTTTCTTTTCTTTTCTTTTTCTCTTATGAATATCTCCACAGGCAACTCTATACAACGACGACGGCCAAAAGCAGGTGCGGTGGCTACTGAAGACGCCGCTACGTTACAGTTTGGTCCTGAATTCGATATCAACCAAATCTCCAACGACGGGTCGGTGCAGCCGTTGATTGCACTCAATTTATCAGAAGCGCGATTATTAATTCGAGAGGTTTTAATTCGGCGCCGTGAACAACAAGGAATCCAACAACCAGTGGGCCCTGACGACGACGAACTATTGTATTCGGCCCATAACGAGGTTCTACGCAAAACCCAGGAACATCTCAACATGTTTGCACGGTTCCGCAGTGAAGAGAAAGTCGGGGCGGTCGAACATCTGCTGAAATCCCCCGACAAATCGAATTTGCATCCTTTTGAAATTGCCCAACTAGGATCCCTAGCATGCGACGATAGCGAGGAAGCCAAAACCCTGGTTCCTAGTTTGGATGGGAAAATCGACGATTCGGCTTTGCAGGTCTTGTTGGACGATTTGCGGACTCTAGAAGAGGAATGAGAGGTTGTTATTACACCACTCATGCCATTTTATTTTTTGCAACACTTTTATATATTCACACGTTATCGCTTTATTGCTTTATCGCTTCTACACTTACACTGCTCTCTCTTGCTTCACCCAAAACCTCAATCCACAATCAACTCGAATACGACGCTCCCAACGCTTTTCAATTGCCCTATACGCTGTACACTGTATGCTATTTCATGCTACTACACACAGCTTTTATTTTCTTGTAACTCTTTTATAACTCTTCTATAACTCTCCTGTATTATACTTTCTTTTTTTTTGCTTTTTTTTTTCTTTTATAACTCCACTTCTTGCTAGTTGCATAAATCTCTTACTCTTACTAAATCGTCAGGTCTACCAAAATTGCGTTACCCTTAAATGGCTGCGCCTCAGGGAAACGTGCTGGTGGCCGTTCGTGTTAGACCATTGAATGCTAAAGAATCTGCTACTGGCGATAAACCAATTTTGTACGGCCAGAACCGTCAAATTGTTCTTAATCCGGTGCCTGGAGCAGGCTCTCCGGGCAAAGACCAATCGGCCAAAGCTTTTCAGTACGATCATGTTTATACACCACCGGCCGCTACTGCTACTGCTGCTACTATTACTACTGACACTAATGCTCCTTCACGAGATAATATCCAGGAACAGGTTTTCCAGGACCTTGGCGTCCCGTTGGTCGACAATGCGTTCCGCAAAGTCAATAATTGCATCTTTGCTTATGGCCAGACCGGTTCCGGCAAAACCTATACTATGATGGGCTCACAATCCGAGCCCGGCTTGATCCCGCGTATTTGCAAACTGCTGTTTGACCGTATCGCTACTGCTCAGGCACAAGATCCATTGCTGACCTGTTCTGTAGAGGTCTCCTACTTGGAAATCTACAACGAACGGGTCTATGATCTGCTAAACCCGCGCAACTCGGGTTCTCTTCGAGTCCGCGAACACCCGGCAATGGGTCCTTATGTCGAAGATTTGTCCAAAGTCGTCGCTACTTCCTACGAGGATATCGTCGCCTTGATGGACGAAGGTAACAAGGTTCGCACCGTCGCTTCTACCAAAATGAATGATGTTTCTTCTCGCTCCCATGCGGTCTTTACCATGATTCTCACTCAACGGGTCCAGGAAACAGAAGATGTAGTCTCCGAACATTCATCTCGCATTGCTTTGGTCGATCTCGCCGGCTCTGAACGCGCTACCTCGACTGGTGCTACAGGAGCTCGGCTCAAAGAAGGTGCTGAAATCAACAAATCTCTCTCTTCGCTAGGCAGAGTCATCGCCGCTTTAGCCGACCACTCGTCATTGTCTAAGAAGCCGTCCAACAACAGTAATAACAGCAACACTACTGCCGCTGCTGTTGCTGTCATTCCCTATCGTGACTCTGTTTTAACGTGGCTACTGAAAGACTCTCTTGGAGGAAACTCCATCACTGCCATGATCGCTACTGTGTCCCCCGCTCAGTCTAATTACCAAGAATCTTTAAGTACCCTGCGCTACGCCAGCTTCGCCAAGAAGATCAAAAACCATCCCGTGGTCAACGAAGACCCTAATACTAAACTTATTCGCGAGCTGAAAGACGAACTCGAGCTGCTACGCTCTCAGATCTCTCAGACCCATCTTCAACCCGAGGACCATTCCGCCATCCCTATAGAGAAAGATAGCCATTCCGTATTAATGTCCCGTGAACAGTTGGTCGAACAGTTTAATCTATCCGAGAAACTGCTTCTAGAAACTAAACAGTCCATGGAAGCCAAGCTCCAGCGCTCGCGCCAGATCCAATCCGAGCGGGAAGCCGTTCTGGAAGAATGGGGGTTTCTTATCGAAAAGGACTCCATTGGAATCCGGTCTCCTCAGAAATTTCCTCATCTCATCAACTTAAGCCAGGACGGCTTGTACAGTGAATGTCTTTTATATAATATCAAACCGGGAAAGACCATCATCTGTAATGCAGCCACAGAATCACTTTCAGACGACTCCGCCGAAGCTATTAGGCTGAATGGCTCCGATATTTTTGATGAGCACGCAATATTAGAAAATGACGGCTCCCAGGTAACCATCATCCCCGGCCAACAAGCCTCAATCGCCATAGACGGCGAGGTGCTCACCCAACCAAAAGTACTCTTATCTGGAAATATAATCACTCTTGATGAAGACCACATATTCAGATTCAACGATGTTCGTCAGCGTCGTGATTTCTCCACCCCCATGAGAAGAAAATCTCATCTCAGAAGATCTATTGGAGTCGACAGTCCGGGTGACGCGACTTCCAGAAACTCCCTTTCAGATAAAGACTTCGAAGCACTTTACTCTCAGATGAGCGCTGAGCGCAGTGAGAGAGCTTCTCGATACAACAACTCACAGTTCCTTAAATCCTTCCAGTCTGTCTCAACACCTTTGTCTTCTCATGAATTATCTTCCCCATTCTCTCCGCAATCATCGATAGACGATACTTACTCTTTTGGGGGCAGTAGCTCGGCTCTTTTTCATTCTAGGAACTCCGCAAGCATGATGTTTGACTACGATCTGGCTCGCAAGTATGTTGCGAGATGGAAACAACGACACTACTCCAGCTTTCTGGAAACCATGGCCAATTTCAAGGACAAGCTCGAAGCATTTCAACTGATGTGCACCGATCTCAATGTCTCAATTGTAGCCCAGTTTTGCATTATAGATAGCTCTGAGATGCTTTTGCAATCACCATACGAAGAAGAAAGTATTACCGCTCCTACAAATCAGCGCTATCATCGAGTTGAGTTTCCTTGTGTAGCTGTGAGAATAATTAACATGGAACATAATACCATCAGTATCTGGACGTTATCAAGGGTAGCGCACCGTTTGAAGAAGTTAAGTGGAGTACACCAACTTCATAATCGCAAAGAAAACATGAAACATCTACCGCATGGAAATTTGTTAATGGAAGAGGAGAATATTTCCTACAGCATTGTTGGAGTGTCTCGATTTCCCATAGCAGTATCTCTTATTCCGGTTGGCTATGATTTTACCATGGAGATCATATCTCCCTTTACTTATCAATTACTCGGACTTGCTACTGTCCGCGTCGAATCACAACGTCTAGACCGACTGGGGACCGGTGACTTCAACGGAGCTGTTCTGAGTATTAAAATTACCTTGAAGAACATTAAAGGGATACTCGAACAAGAAGCTACTAATGTTCATACGCGAATGTCCATTCAAACAGGAGACAATGTGTATGATCGTGATTTTATTTCTTTAACTCAGAGCGGATTTGGAGATCGTCCTATTGAGCTAAATGCCGAGTATGTGGTTGACCTATCTCCCTCAGTATTCAGTGCTGACGGGAGGCTTTTAGCCTCGTTTTATTATTACGGTAGAACATCTCAGATTCACATTGAACGGGTCCTGAGCTGGGATAGCATGCAGGGATCTAGAGGAGTTAAATCACAACCTCACTCCTCCCGAAGATCGGGGCCTTTACCTCCTTCCACCGCTATTTTTGCTCGACAGCTTGGCACTGATGTTTTAGCGACCATAGAATTTTTGGAACTCTCCGAATCAGGCGATTATCAAGTAGTCGAGGTATTTTCTGGAGACCAAGATTCTGGGAACCAATTCATTCTTCACCAAGGACTACAAAGAAGAATTCAAATCACGCTTGCCTATGCTCCATCCAATGAGTTTTTCATTAATAAGATTACCAAGATAACCGTTTCTAATGTGCGATTGCTGAATAACTTTGGAGTAGTTTTAGCTGAAGCAGCCGACTTGGTCGATACTGCTATGAGTCTACAAATTATTACTCCCTGTAACACTGAGACGCTGGCCAATAAGGGACAGAAAGTATCGATTACAACTCAGTGGGACTCAAGTGCTCACAATGTACTGTTTTTAAATAAAGTGACCAGCGAAAAATGCAAAATTGCCATGGATATAGGCATTGAAATTGAACTGAAATCAGGACATGGGGTTGAATGTACTGCCGAAGTCCAATTTGTTGTACAAGACCGTGGAGGACCGCGACTTGGATGGATGTCCATGTTTGCCCCTAGTTCGAAAAAAAGCACTTGGTGTGATTACTTCTTTAATATAACCTACACGAAGCCAATTATTCGGTCCATGCGAGACATTGCGAGTTTACCTAGTTTGAGAGATGCCAGACGCTATGGATTACAGTACCATGTTCGAGGATCTAGCATTCTAAAGGACTATTTACAGGCTACTATTCGATTGAAAGAAGGTCTAGAGCTGGAATTATCTACTATTATCAGTGGCCTAGTAGAGAATGATACCACAATGGAGGCCGAGGAGAGTGACTCTGCCGCCCCGTTGATCAGGTATGTACTTGAACTTTGGAAAAGAGAGAGCTTGTATCTTAGATACGAGAACGAAATTCTCAAGCTTCTTGAAGATGTTGAAAAGATGGAAACCAAGTCGGACTTTGCCCCGGCAGGTGAAGAGTACAGGAGTCGACCTATGGAGCCCGAAGCGCATATTCTTAGCCTGACAGAACCCATCGTGAAAGAGAGTGATGGATTGATGTTGAATGAGAATTCTGGCGGCTGGATCAGGGTAAGGCTAGAACTTCGTGGAACGTATCTAATAGTTAGAAGCCATCAAGCGAAACAGGAAGGAATGATAATAGGGTTCATTGGAATGGGCGGAGCCAAGGTGAACGGACAGCCAGTGATAGAAGGATCTACAGAAGGACCCGGGCCGGACCAGACGTTTGCGATGGACATCGAGGTGGGTTCAACCCACTATCGACTGGCGACGCGAAGCAAGATTGAACGGGCAGAATGGATGTCTTTATTTAGCCGGTGCAGCCTGCTGGTGCAACAGCGGTTTTTGCAACAGAAATACTGAGAATAGAACAATGACCAATGACAAATGACAGTGAAAAAAAGGGAGGAAAATAATAATAATAATAATAATAATTATAATCATATTAGACATATATAGAAGCAACTAGCAGGCAGAAGAAGAAAGAGGAAGTGCGATCGACGCAGTCTCAGAAGGGTCTTGAGTAAGATTTCTTGAGCTAGTTTTGGATCGATCTTTCTTAAGACGATTGGTTAGCAGCCAAGGCAGCTTTGGCGGCTCTAAGCTTTTCGATGCGTTCTTTCTTTTCCTGGATAGCTTTTTTCAACTCGAGTTCCTTGCCCCATTCGTCTTCTTGGATGGCTTTCCAACGACTTTGAACTTTGGCTCGAGATTCGGCAGTTTTAAGGAAGTTTTCGTGCTGAGTTTCGATCCGGTTATTTCGAAGACAGAGAGTGAGTTCGTCTTTAATATTATTACAGATTCCGAGCGACTTGATCAAGAAATGGGTTTCGTGGCATTTATCGAGTTCTCGCATGAGATCTATGCAATCTGTAGGGTTAGCACACTGAGCTTTAGTGGATCAGTATTCATATGCGATTTTTCGGCAACAAACACAAATACGTACCTGAAAATTTATATTCTGATAATTGGGGATGCATTGTGGAGGCAGATCGTCCAAAATCTTGTGAAGAACAATTTAATTTGTATGCAATAGGATTCGTGGGATGATTTTTCTTTACAATTTTAGCTTGCCAATGGGAATAAAAGACTATTTGACTATTTGTTATATATCTTTTCCTCTGTAGCGACCATAAAAAGAAAAAAGAAATGAGTGGCCGTCCAGCGCCGGCAGGTAAGTGAATGAACTACATTAAAAACTGGAAAAAGCTAACATAGAATTACAAAGACAGTATGATGAATTTAAAAACAAATTGGCGCAGTTAGATGAGAAAATCGTGGAATTGGAAAGCGAAGCTACTGAACATGAATTGGTGTTAAAGACATTAGAAGAAGCTCCCAAGGACCGCAAAGCTTATCGATTAATAGGAGGTATTTTGGCCGAAGGGACAGTTGAAACGGTTCTGGGGCCTGTAAAAACCAATTCTGAGGGTATAAAACAAGTAATCGAGCAATTAAAAGCCGAGAAATCGCGAGCCGAAAAAGAGTTGACCGATTGGCAAACCAAGTACAAGGTTCAGATTGTCCGCGATCCCAGTATGCTGTAACTGCTAAATAGTACGTTATGATAGATATTACGATAATACAAAATGAAAGGCCACCAGCACTGGACTGCTGGACTAAAGAAAAGATATTTTTTTCAATTTTTTTTTAAAAAAAAAAAATTCAAACGTAATATTGTACAGTGTTCATAAGTGATATCGCAATTTTGAGATTTTGTGAAAGAGCATGACGATAAATGTGTAGGTAGTTTTTTAGATAGTAGGTCTTGTTGGATAGGGACAAAGACAAAGCAAAAAAAATAAAAGAAGAAAACAAAGATTCTTTTTTCCAGCCTCGTTTATCGGAAAGTGATATAATGAAGATTGAAACAAGACTGGAGAAGTTAAACGACGTTCTTCTTAGACTGGGCAGCAAGAGGGGTATCGAAAAGGCGACAGGAAGTAAACGACGGGTCGGAACTAACGATGCCGTTATTCATATGCGCATCCAAACCGGGGTTAGAGATCCCGTACTTGTTCCAATGGATTATTGGAGCCTTAATAATTTTTTGACCACAAGGAATATCCCTTATATGGCCATGAGAACGGAGCTGGTCGAGAATCGAAGAGGGGTCATCCAGAGCCTTGGATTTAAGGGACTCCAAAGCTAATATATCTTGCTCAGCAGTGAATTTCTGTGCCCGTAGTAGGCGTAATGTAGCAGAAAGAGCCAAGTAATCAACCCGTGCATCGGTGGACGCCGACTCAGGGAGCTCGGGAACAGTAGCGGCGGCCAGCGACGCAGAAGGTAAACGGGACATATCTAATGGGTCGACAGGAGAAGGTGAATTGACCACTCGAGCCCGTTTAGAAGGATGCGCAACCTTCACGCAATCACTGTCGTCATCGTCATCGTCTTCGTTGTTGTGGTTGCTGTTGCTGTTGCTGTCGTCATCATTGTCTTCGTCATTATAGCTATTTAGTACCTTTGGAGAAGCAGGAGCAGAGACCATAGAGTCAGGAGATGACACTTCTTCGGAGTCCGAACAAGAAGAAGAGCTGGAAAGAGAGCCATGAGGGCGAGAAGGACGAGAAGTAGCGTTATAAACAGATTCAGAAGAACAACCGACATCGGCCAAACAGGTCTGAGAACATGATAAAACCGGGGCGGCGGCTCGCGCGAGTTTTGCTAAATCTGATCGGGAAGTAGAGGATTTCGATTGAGCAGAGTGCCGCAATCGACGAGTAGCGGGTCGATGAGCCAACGATACAGAATGAGCACGCATATGGACTGAAAGGAGAAAAAAGGGGAAAGAAAGTCGCGGTATTTATAAATTAATAGAAACGACCGAGAACTGTGTTCGAGGAAGAGGTAAGGCTTCGTAAGAAGCGAGGTAAAGAGGCGAATTAAGAAGCGTGGCTTTGGACCAAAAACAAGAAAATCTAAACAAAGGTAGGACCAGAAATTCAAAATTCAAAATTCGAAATTTACAACTGGTTTCTATTAAGTCACACACTAATAACGTAGAAATGTGGAAGTATCGTTCGTTACCGGGAGAATTAATATATTTGGGGCCTTAAATTTTAAGTGTGATTGCTGTGGAAAGTCGCGCGAAAAGTATAACCGGCGGAAAGAGTACACACAATTCAATTGAGGCAAAAAAAAAAAGGAAACACTACCAAAACACCGAGTATCCACGAAGTAAAAGAACTTAAGGAGTAGAAACACCAGAAAATGGTCCAAAAGAGAAAGAAGATAAAAGAAGAAATACACTGGGTAGGAGGAAAAAAAAAAAGCTAAAAGATGGGAAAATCTCCAGAGGTGGGAAGGGAAGGTTGGAAAGATGCTAAAAATGTTAAAAAGGGGGAGGGACTGGGGGAAAGGGTCCTGGATTGCCACTATTATTGGGTGGATAGATAATCCAAGGCTAAGGCTAAGGCTAAGTAAGGCTAGGCTTAGGAAAGAGACAAATTTCAGGGTTAGGGCTAACCGTAGCTAACCGTAGCTAAACCAAACTTTAATTAATTACTAGGGCTCTCTGTCTCTTGACTGTCTGTTTCTCTAAGAGTGGTTTTCGTAGTGATGGCAATGGGCCCGTGCGTGGCCACCACAAACCACACCTTTTCCCAATCTCTTTTGGGTAAAGTTTTGGTATTTTGGGACTGACTGACATTTTCCTGGTGAAAGTAATATATATATATATAAAGGCAAGACTTCCGTTTTTTTTTTTCTCTTTTTATCATCATCAATCTTGACCTTATTGTTTGATGTCTGTGAATATCTTTAAAGAACAAGCCGTAGAAGAACGGGCGGAAAACGCCCGGCTGTCTGCATTTGTTGGCGCTATTGCCGTCGGCGATCTCGTGAAATCGACATTAGGCCCCAAAGGCATGGACAAGCTGCTGCAGAGCGCTTCGACCGGAGAATCAATGGTGACCAACGATGGCGCCACTATTCTGAAAAGCATTGCGTTGGATAACGCCGCCGCCAAAGTGCTGGTCAATTTGTCGAAAGTCCAGGACGACGAAGTGGGCGACGGCACTACTTCGGTCACGGTTCTGGCCGCCGAGCTTTTGCGGGAAGCCGAATATTTGGTGAACTCTAAAATCCACCCGCAAGTGATTATCGAAGGGTACCGGACGGCGCGGACGGCGGCCTTGGACGCGCTGGCCCAGGCCGCGCAGGACCATCGCGCCGACCCGGCGGAGTTTCGCCAAGACTTGATCAGCATTGCCAAAACAACGCTTTCGTCCAAGGTGCTGAACCAGGACAAAGACCACTTCTCAGAGCTGGCGGTCGACGCCATATTGCGACTCAAGGGTTCGTCTAATTTGGACCACATTCAGATCATCAAGATCCCGGGCGGCCGGCTCCGGGACTCTTATTTGGACCCGGGGTTTATCCTCAACAAGAAGTTTGGCGTCAACCAGCCCAAATCGATCAAAAACGCCCGGATACTGGTGGCTAATACTCCTATGGACACCGATAAAGTGAAGATCTTTGGCGCTCGAGTTCGGGTGGACTCCACGGCCAAGTTGGCCGAGCTGGAACGGGTCGAGCGGGCCAAGATGCAGGAAAAAGTCGAAAAGATCAAGTCGTTCGGAATCAACTGCTTTGTCAACCGCCAGCTCATCTACAACTGGCCCGAGCAGCTGTTTGCCGACGCCGGAATCTCCACCATCGAACACGCCGATTTCGACGGCATCGAGCGTCTGGCCCTGGTCACCGGCGGCGAGATCGCGTCCACTTTCGACCACCCGGAACTCGTCAAGCTGGGCCATTGCGAGTCTATTGACGAAGTTATCATTGGCGAGCAGACTATGATCCGGTTCAGTGGAGTACAGGCCGGCGAGGCCTGCACCGTGGTTCTGCGCGGTTCCACCGAGGCTGTGCTCGACGAGGCCGAGCGGTCCCTCCATGATGCTCTCTCGGTTTTGTCGCAGACCGTGGTCGAGTCCCGGACCGTGCTGGGCGGCGGCTGTGCAGAAATGATCATGTCTAAGGCCGTCGAGAACGCCGCTCGCAACGTCAGCGGAAAACAGGCACTGGCCGTCGAATCCTTTGCCAAAGCTTTGCGCCAGCTCCCGACCATTTTGGCCGATAACGCCGGACTTGATTCCAGTGATTTGGTCTCGAAACTCCGCGCCGCCGTATACAGTGGTCTGGAAACCAGCGGGTTGGACCTCGAAAAGGGCCAGATCGCCGATATGCGAAAACTCGGCGTTATTGAGAGCTACAAGTTGAAACGCGCAGTTGTATCCAGTGCATCTGAAGCCGCCGAACTTCTGCTTCGAGTCGACAATATTCTGCGGGCTCGTCCTCGCACGTCTGACCGTCGTCCCATGTGATGTCTCAACTGCTGGCAAACCAAGCCCCCGGTGTGCCCAACACCACCGATGCTGTACCCGCACTTCCCCCTCTTTTCTTTTTTGTTACGACCTATAGCTACGAATTTAACTCTCTCTCTTTTTGTTTTTATAATTCAATAACCTCTATTTTCTTTTTCTTTTTTTTTTTTTTTTGCTATCGGGCATTTCTCGATATTACAAACTGGCAGATACAGCCAGGAGCCCGAACTGCTAGGTAGGGCTAGGCCCTAACTAGCTAGACAGTCACGTTGCTAAGCACGGCCACGCACCACCTCGTCGGGACCGGTTTAGCTATACCTCACCTTCGGTCACTACTTCTAGTCTTATTCACACAAAAAACCAAACAAACCAGAAAAGAGAGTAGAAATGCCGGCTCTTAAGACTTTCCGTACCAAGCAGAAACTTGCTAAGAAACAGAACCAGAACCGTCCGCTGCCCAACTGGTTCCGATTCAAGACCAACACGACTATCCGCTACAACGCCAAGCGTCGTCACTGGCGCCGAACGAAACTCAACCTCTAAGCGATCTGCGGAGGGTGATTTTCTTTTTGATTGGCAGCATTTCCGGCGAGCGTGCTGTGTGTGACCAACGCTGCGCAGCTGCTTAGAGATTTTGCTGCATTTCTCTACGGCCGTTTACGACTTAGTTTAGTGAATATTATGCTCACTATGATATAAATATGTACTAGACCTTTTTCCAAGAATGAGTATTGTAGCTGTTGTAGCTGTGACATTTTGTCGTTACGCAGATGTAGCTGTACGAAGAACAGACAACAGACAAGCCGAAGAGTAGACAAGCAGAGAACTTGAACCAATTACAGTGATGACAGGTTTATTGTGACTATGCGTTTATTGTGATTATACTGGCAGTGTCATTATTGCGATCGATGGCTGCTGCGATCGATACTGTTAAATATTGTTATCTAACTATTAACTATTAACTGAGATGGTGCTATGACGACTGGCTTGTAGATCAGCCGAGTAGATCGATGTCTGAAATACCGAGTATTCTATCTTATTATTATTGTTATCGCTACTGCTGCTACTGCTGCTGCTACTGCTACTATTGCTGCTGCTGCTGTTGCTGGTGCTATTGTTTATTCGGTGGTAACAACTTGGTCTACTTCTCTATTAGGTTATACGTATCTTATTGAGCCCTGAGCTACGCGTACGATATACACGTACACCGCACGTTTCGTAATACACCTAATACGACTCATCCGTTTATAATTACCATATCTATTCTTTTTATTTTTTCCTATTTTACTAATACGATTCTTTTGGCTTCTATAGTTCTTGTACAGTGTGATTGCATATCACATTTCTATCACATGCTCGAGCCGCACTGATATAATATAAATAGTCCATGTCGGTGCACTTATTTTATCATTTTACTTGCACCTTCTTTTTCCAGCCTGCTTGACTCAGTTCATATTTGGACTTTGTAGTTTCAGTGCTCACTAAAAAAAAAAAAAAGAAGTTTTTGGTTTCTGTTAAAACAATGACTGATTTCTACGTTGATCTGGATGCTGGCCCCGAGGCTTATGTTCAAGCCGCTTCTGATGCCGGGGTGGAATCCACTGCAGGAAACCTGTTTTCCCCGATCTCGTCCTCCAACAACCCCACGTCGTTGGTTCCTGCCGCTTCTCATCCTCTGCCGCTGTTAAAAGATCTGCAGGACTCCAAACCCACTTCCACCAACAAGTTCTACGGCAACTGGCTCGTAGGAGATCAAACTGGCCCAGTATGGACTCATCCTTACTCGGTTTGGTGGAGACGCAACGCCGCAGACATGGCTATCAGTTATCGTCCCCGAAACACTTGGGTTACAGGAGGCTCTACTCCGTTGAATACTCCTCAGTACTACTTTGTTCCTGTAGGAGTGGTATCGTTTGCTTTAGGAGCCCGAGAACTCAACTCGAACAACTGTGAAATGGTCATAGACACCCCGGAAATGATGTCCATCAACTGCAACTTGGTCAACAAAACCCGTCCAAATGAAAAGATCTGGTTCCCCACCGTCCAGGGCCAAGGGTATGTCACCGCTAAGTATATCAGCACCACTCCCTCCATCACCTCTCAGGTCGGCTTCCAGACCTTCACCTACGTCGCCACGATCAACAATAATGTTCAGAAATATCGCGTCCAGCTGTTCGACAACTCTACTTGGCTGCTGTATGCTTTCCTGTCCAACTCGGCGACCAACCGCGGCAAGACGCTTTCTCTTTCTCTCAACAACGGCACCATCCAGGGCTCCATGCAGTATGGTCAATGCGTTGTCCAAATTGCCTATCGTCCAAACCCGGCCGATGAAAGTGCCTATGATGCCGCTGCCGGCGTCTATGCTCGCACTGTCTTGCTCAATGGCTCTTATTCTGGCTCCCGCGCCAAACTCACCTACTATTACCGCCGCGAGGAGAATACCACTCGTCCTATTTTGCAGTTCGCACTCCCGCACCACGTCGATATGATGGATGCCGCTACTGCCAAAACAGCTACTTCCATTGTCATGGACTCCACCACGAAAGGCACCGTTCGCGCTTACTACACTACCCAGATCGTGCTCGAAGACACTTTGTCTAATCGATCCTCGGTGTACTTCTTGCCCCGTACTTCCAGTGGTTTCGACAAGCTTGCCGAACCCACCCTTTCTTTTAATTCGAATATCACCCGAAAGCTCGCCGAGGTCATTGACCGCGAAATGATGTTCTCTTCTCGTTCTGCCACAGATATCAAGCGCGGCATGGTCAGCGCCTCGAACCTTGACAGTGTCTATTTCTCCGGAAAAGCCGTTGACCGTTACGCTTATTTGTTGTTGTGCGCTAAGTATGTGCTGAAAGATGCTGGAAAGGCTAAGATTCTTGAGGATGGACTTAAAGACGTGATGGAACTATGGATCTCCAATCGCCAGCAGTCTCGTTTGGTTTACGACACAAAGTATCACGGCCTGGTTTCAGCTTCAGGGCTTTCTAATGCTGGGGCCGATTTCGGCAATGGCTACTACAATGACCATCATTTCCATTACGGATACTTTGTCCATGCTGCTGCAGTTCTGGGCCTAGTCGATCCGGCTTGGGCGCGAAACTCAAGAAACAAGACCTGGGTCGATTTGCTGGTCCGCGAGACCAGCAATCCTAGTCCTAAAGACAATCATTTCCCAGTTTCACGGGCCTTTGATTGGTGGCATGGACACTCATGGGCTAAGGGACTGTTTGCGTCCGCCGACGGCAAGGACCAGGAATCCACCTCGGAGGACTATAACCACGCCTTGGGATTAATGCTATGGGGAATGGTTACTGGAGACAGGTCGTTGGAGAGCCGTGCGGCGATGATGTTGGCCATTATGAAACGTTCCTTCAACAAATACTTCTTGTTCGACTCCAAAAACACCACGGCCTATGCGCCCATCCGGGCGAACTTTGTTTCAGGCATTCTGTTTGAAAATAAGATCGACCACGCTACCTACTTTGGAATGAACATGGAGTACATTCATGGAATCCATATGTTGCCCTTGACGCCTGCCAGTGTTCTTGTACGAAGTCGAGACTTCGTGAACGAAGAATGGGCAGCAGTGTTTAACGGCCGAACAGGATCGATCAATTCAGGATGGAAGGGAGTACTGTTCCAAAACTTGGCATTAGGAAACCCATCTGGAGCCTTGGATTTCTTCCTGAACAACGAGTACCGAGCCGATTGGATCGACGGCGGATCTTCCTGGACATACTGTTTAGTGTTTAGTGCAGCATTGGCTTCTTAAATCGAACCTGATTTCGACATAACAAGAAGATTCCGGCTATCTAACAAACAACACTAGTGTCAGGTATTAGTATTAATAGTATTAGTAAAGTAGTTAATAATAATAATAATAATAATAATAATAATAATAATATTTAATATAATAATAACTTCAAATATTTCAGTGATTTTTTTTTTCTTGGAAGAACTTAGTACGCTCACGCGAGAGTTGTGGTATTTCCTATTCGGGATAATGGGACAGCCTTTAAGCCAAGGGCAGCCCAAATCAAACAAACCTCTGTTTTTACTACAACAAGAATAATTCGAACAAATTGACTACACAAAATGGAGAAAATAAAGATATCTAATAAGTAAACCATGTATTTATACGAAATTGACAGGTATCATGAAACCGTTAGTAGAGAAACATAATGAGGTGATTCAGATAATATAGGGTGGGATCCAAATAAAGTTTAAGCCAATGACGTCAAAGCTTAATAATCATCTATAAAGTTTTTATTTTTTTTATTTTTTCCCTTAGGAAAGGGTCTGGTGACTTCAATACACAGGTCATATTACCTAAATAGAAGCCATTTAAAACAATTTCATGACTAGACCCTTGACTTAACATGGCTAGAATTACCAATATCATTTGTAGAAATGGAACCGCAAATCAGAGGCATGATTTCGGAAACA
>JAJMFE010000052.1:0-70737 GCA_030574555.1 Tortispora phaffii | reverse complement strand
GCTCAGTTTAAGTCAAGTAACTCAGTTAAGTCAGGGTAACTCCTGAATTAGTATATAAGACAGGAGAGCCTCAAGTCAGAAGGTTGGGCAAATAGTCTGGGCATAGCCTAGCTATGGTGTTAGAGTGCACGAGAGGCTCTACACGGTAAACCTAGGAGGATGTATCATGTTCCTGAGAACCTCCTAAACCCCAAGTGTCAGAGGACGTAGCTAACTCCATCCAGCTACTCCGAAGAGGCTTGTTAAACTACGATATTTGAACATAGTAGACTATACATTCTGTATGTACATCTTGATTACCTATCTATAGTTGATACGGCTATCTTACCAATACACTAAATTACAGATAGAGACTTATGTGTACAAGTCTGTATCGACTTCCCTGTGGGTTGTATCTAAGTACCTCCTACACACAACTTCGTAATAGGTTAAGCTCTGTTATTACCCAATAGCAGTAGACGAAATCTTCTACAGGAATTAAGTTTCTAGATGGGTGAAACCACATTTGGTTCACGTCTTATCTGATTTTCGAATTAGACCAAAAAAAGGTCAAATACCTTTAAAATAGCATTCTGCGTATTAAATTATTCTGTCTTTAATTATTGACTGATAAAACTTATTTGAATATTTTTTCGGCGTTTTAAATCAGGGGTTGGAACGTCCTTGAAGATCGACTATTCTTACTATACCTTGATTATTGGAAAGTATTAGTACATTTGTATCTTTGTACTGGATTTTAAACTATTGTATTTTCTTTTTTTTTTTCCAGTTATTTCTATTTTGCGTTAATTGTATTAGTCAAACTAATAAGACACCTTTCTCCAATTGTCTAGCCGTTGTCTCTTTGTTCGCATAACATGACCCTTCGGTTCAGGGTCCTAGGATTATAAACTGTGATAAATGTCCTCATTGAATGGGATCAGAGACGTGATCTCTTTTAATAAATTTCGGATTATCATGGTATCACTCCTTTTGGTAAGCACTGTGTTATTGAATGCATTGCTGATTCCTAGAGTTGATGCCGCGCTTCCGGATATAGTGACACGATGGCGTTCCTCTATCACTAAAGATGTGCCTGTAAAAGGAATCCATTCTCATAATGATTATTGGAGAACTAGACCGGTTCTAGATGCGCTTTCGGTTGGTGCCCAGTCAATTGAAGCGGATGTTTGGTTTATTGATGACGTTCTCTTCGTCGGACATCATGTAGAAGCTCTCCGGCACAAACAAACCCTGTCCAAAATGTACATTGAGCCTCTGATGAAGATTCTAGATGATGCCAATAACAACAAATTGTATTCTTCTCCCACGACGGGTCCAGTCGGTGTTTTTGATACTGATACTACCAAGACTCTGTATTTATTCATTGACGTAAAGACCGAATCAAAACGTACTTGGCAAGCCGTAAAAGGAGCATTGGCTCCTTTACGCCAAGCAGGGTGGCTGACGACCTACACTGAGGACGGCAAACTTAAGATCGGCCCTATTACGGTTGTAGGTACTGGCGGAGCTCCGGATTTTCTGTATACTTCCGGAGGTCGTGATTTCTTTTTTGATGGCCCACTTGGTAACCTGAATAGTTCGGCTGTTGATATTATGTATCCGATTGCTTCAGGTAGTCTTCACAAAGCCGTGGGAAATATTGGCGTAGATGGATTAACCTCTGAGCAACTGAACATCGTCAGGGAACAGATTTCTCAAGCACACCAGAAAGGCATAAAGACACGATACTGGGATACTCCAGAATGGCCTGTTTATCTCAGAAATAAAGTCTGGCAACAATTACTAGAGGCAGGAACAGATCTACTATCTGTAAATGACCTGCAGGCTGCTGCGCAGTTATAATGTATTATGAGTTACCCAGGAATTATGTTCCAGGATGTGACCACTGGGTTAATTTTTTTTTTCTTCTTTATCTTTTGCATTATATAAGAAATTGTACTATTAATTAGTAAATATAATTTTACATGTACCAGTTTTCTTCTACATGATTTCTGCGGTGGTGGTTATCACAATTTCCTAATTCGTCGCCATCTAAAGCACAATCTAACTTAACTTCGTCTTACAATGTCTACGAAGGCCAAATTAAAAGAATGCCGCGAGAAGCTTCAGAAAGGGTTAAACGATGAAGTAATTACTCTGACATCATCAATTCTAGAAGATGATCAAAATAACTTCCACGCTTTGGTCTTTGCGGCCTTGGCTCACTGCAATAAGAAAGACTATGACACTAGCAGACAGTTATACGACAAGGCAATTACAATAAAACCCGACGACCCTCTTGCTTGGAATGGATTGCTGAAATTAACAATTGAATCAAATAATATTCGAGGCTTTATTTCATCGGTCGAGAAACTGACCAGTTTGAATTCAGATGCAGACAATCTGAATCTGGTGTACACTACGGTGAAGTTCTGCCAGGGAAAATCAGACGAGCAGCTGGCTCAAATATACGATTTACTAAGTGGTCCGTTATATGCACATGTTCCTCGGCCGGCAGAGACATTGCGCAAAATTCTAGATGTATACCTGAGATTGCATGCCCAGAGCGAGAAACGCAAAATCGGGTCTCTGAACAAACGCCAGCATTCTGCTATTTCTCCAGCAAAAGTTGAGTCTGTGTTTTCTATGTATTTCAATGTTGAACAAGACGACGAGTGCCGAAGAAAAGCTGAGCTGGAGCTTCTAGACTACCGTCTAGATGTGTTGAAGGCTGCCCCGGCCGCAGAGAAACCCCCAATCCGCGACTCTGTCTACAGTCTGGTGTCTGATTTTGTTCTTCTAGATATTCCAATCCAAGAAGCCTGGGATATTTACATAACTTGGTACGACACTTTTACTATCCAAAACTATCCTAATAACACTCTGCAGAGTTACATGAAGCATTTTCCTACCGCCCCTCTATCCAAAGCCCTTCGTGATTTTCAAAACGCTCCAACTATTTCCTCTTTTTTAAAAACAGAACCTACTACCGAATCGCCGACCGAATCGTCAACTGAGTCAACGACGGAAGCATCAGCTGAACAATCGTCTGAATCAGCCACGGCATCAGCCACGGTATCACCCATGGCATCACCTTCCTTACAACATTTGGCAGATCCTAGTATATCACAAGAACTAGATTCTGAAAACGCTAAACTAGCTGATCCTATACTTGATGTTTCCAAAGACCTTGATGCTCTAATACTTGATGATGACGAGGAAGATGGCGATGCTGTGCCTGAAGTCGACCCAGCCCTTGACAGTATTAGTTCTTTGTTATCGCTATCTGAGCAGAACACCAAAGATATCAACATCCTACTGATGCTAGGAACACTATATATCGACTCTAGCCTATATCAAAAATGTGTCGCAACTGCCAAAGACCTCAGATCTGCCATTGAATCTCTTCACTCGAGATACGGGGTTGTTCTTCCACTGAAAATGGCTGCTTCTTCTTTACTGCTGGCTACTTCATATATATATTACATGGCGCCAAAGTATCACGACGAATCTTTGAAGATGTTCGATCAAATCGACAAAGTCGTTCCTAACCATCCAAGTGTAGCGTTAGGGAAGTCGCTCATCTTGCGTGAAAATTCTGCATTGGATCAATCATCAGCTGTCTTGGTAGAAGCTATGCATATGCACAGTACTGATGCACGAATCGTTTCAGAGTTAGCTTACAATTACTATCTACAAGGGGATTATGAACAAGCTATAACCTTTATATCAAAAGCGGTGAATCTAACTGAAAATATACAGTTGCCTGATGCTTTTAAAGCAGAAGTTTGCTGGCGAGAAGGTATGATTAAGTATGGTATGAAAGACATTACTGGGGCTTATGCATCGTATCTTAAGGCCATCCAGATAATGCCACGATTTGCTCCAGCGTTTACCTCGTTGGGAATTATGTATGCTGATTTCATCAAGGACCAAGAAGTTGCTAAAAAATGCTTTATAAAGGCTTTTGAACTCAGTAATTTAGAGTCAGAAGCTGGATACAGGCTGGCTACCATTTTCTCCAATGAAAAAGACTGGGATTTGGCCGAAGTTATTGCGTTGCGTGCTCTGGATATAGACAGTTCAACAGACTTAAATTCAGAAAAGCTAATATGGGCGCATCTTTTACTAGGGTTCTGTAATCTTCGGCAATCTGAGTTTGTTAGTGCTATTCAAGAGTTCCAAACCGTGTTAAGACAAAACAAGGAACATGTAAATGCCTGGATAGGTTTAGGAGAAGCTTATCTTAAACTTGGTCGTCTTTTAGCTTCCAATAAGGCCTTTAAAAGGGCACATCAGATTGATCCAGACAACCGCGCATCGAAGTATTTGCTTGGTCTGAGCTTTTCATCCCTTAATAAATATGATGAGGCTATAGACATACTTCGTGTCACTTATCTGGAAGATGTCAACGACCCCGCAGTAGGGGTGATGTTTCTTCAAACATTACTAGCTAGATCACACGCCCAGTTTTCGGAAGGTTATATATCCAGAGCAATTGAGTCCCTGAATTCTGGGTTAGAAATCTTAGAAGAACAGCTGGAATTACGGTTGAATGATTATGAATTGTGGGGGTTTCTGGCCGTTGCTGCTGAGCGTTTCGTTCAACTCAACGCTTCTCGGTTAGGATGGAGTTTCCCGACAGTTTTTGGTTCTTTGTTTGAAAAAGTTAAGGTTAGTCTGCTGGATGTAGGTGATGTCACAAATATTGATGGAATCGAAGCATATCCCTCAGAGTCATGTAGTGAGATTGCAATATTTGCCAACAAGGTTTCTCTCTGTCTTTCTCAAACGAAAAAATCTTTGAGCGGTGCTCTCTGGTACAATCTTGGGCGTTCAGAACTTCTATACTATCTACATGAAGGTCGGACCAGAAGATCTAATTTACTGGCAGCATTTTATTGTCTGAAGCAATCGTTGATGCACGACCCAAAGAACTCGAATTACTGGAATATGTTGGGTACAGCTGCTATGTTTTTGAACGCTCAGACATCTCAACATTCATATGTTCGGTCAGTGGTATACAATTCCGTTGATCCGTTAAGCTGGACGAATTTTGCAGTTCTTTGTTTGTTAAATGACGACGATGATTTAAGTTTTAAAGCAATCGAGAAAGGACTTGTAATTGATACGGAATTTGTGGAAGGATGGGTTCTGAAAGCTATAGGACTGTATAAGAAGCAGCAAATGAAAGAAACCCGAGATCTTTTGCTACATAGTCTTGATATTGATTTTAGTCAATCTAACAATGCTGCTGCCTCACTTTTATTGGCGTTATCTACCATGAAATCTGACAGTAATGCGACAGTGCTTGATCATGCTGTTCAAATTATTTCGCAATCAATTCGGTTAAGACCTACTGATATTTTGCTGAATCTATCATATGCTCTACTACTCGAAAGAAGTGGTATGTTTTTAGGAGCAGAAGAACATTTAAAGAAGTCGTTGTCACTGCTGGACAAGGATAGCAACAATAGTCATCTCAAGGAAGTCGCCCGGGCTTCTTTGGCAAGAATTTATTACACACTAAAAGAGTACGAGAAAGCTGTTGAGTTAGCTACAGAAACCATCAAAAACTGCTCAGAGGTTGAAGTTCATGGAGGAGATAAATTGATTCTCTCGGGATTGCTGACATGTGGACTGGCGTATTGCCAGATGGGTAAACTGGGCAGCAGCATTGAGAGTTTTAAACAAGCGCTTGCTGAAACTCAAAAGAAATCACCGGAAGATTACCGAGAGATTGTTGTTATGGTAGCCCAGGTTTTGGCGAAGTTTGGCAATCTGGAAGCAGCCGAGGAGCAGCTGCTGCTTAATACCAGTGACGAAGATGCGCCTCCACACCTGGCTACCACTCTTACATTTGCGGTGCTAGCATTAAAGATGGACGATGAGACGTATATTGATGCAGCAGAAGAAGAGTTGCTGAATCTGGAAGTACATGACCCTGATTTTGGAGTAGAAGAGCTTCTGGCAGCTATTGCCCGGACTCGAAACGAAGACGCAGAACCGATTTGGCAGCGGGCTGCGTTTTTGTATCCTGCAGATCCTCGGCCCTGGAGTCATTTTTCGAGTTTCATGGCAGCTCTCCGATCAGGTACTATCCGGGCTGATGGTACAGATAGTCGCATATCCTGGTGCCAACGACAGGTCTTCTTCAAGCCCTACGCATCCGCTTCATGGCTTGCTTACAAGGAAGCTGTAACTGCAGTTATGAGCTAATTGTTGGAAATTACGAACTACTATTATATTTTTCTTTTTTTTTTTCGTAGGTATTTGTAGTTACTTGTTATTATAGTACTTATCGGCCTGTTTGCTGTTGCTCTTCTTAACAAGCTTGCGGTTGGGTAGCTACTTACCCGGTTTTCACGAGGGTCCTTCACGGTCATATATGCCCGTCCGTCCACCTTTCTCTATCCACCACACACCTCAGCAGTAATGTCACTTTCTTTGCCATCTGCACCTGGTGCACAGCTGTTTAAACAAGGATATCAAACAGAAAAAGCCGAAGATGGTGCGGTTCAACGTAATATAGCCGCTTGTAATGAGGTGTCGAACATTGTTCGAACATCAGTTGGACCCTGTGGGCGGAACAAGATCGTGGTCAATCGGCTCAACAAGGTGTTTTTGAGTTCGGACGCCGCCACAATTCTAAGAGAATTAGAGGTGGTGCATCCGGCCGCCAAGCTGCTGGTGATGTCGTCTTTACAGCAAGAAGCTGAATTTGGCGATGCCACGAATCTGGTAATCGTGTTTGCTGGCGAGTTATTGTTCCAGGCCCAAAACTTATTGGCCTTGGGATTAAGTTCGGCAGAGATAATCGAAGGATACGAGGTTGCTGCGAAATACGTTGCCGACCAGCTAAGCCAAGAAGCGATGGTGGTGAACTCCGTCACCAACTTCCAATCGGCGGAACAACTAAAAGTGGCTATTTTGAGTGCCATAGCATCAAAACAATTTGGATCAGAAGACTTTATTGCGGATCTAGTCACCGAGGCTGTTTTAGAAGTGTTGCCTCCAAATAAGCCTCAGGCTTTTAATGTTGATAATGTTCGGGTGGTAAAAGTCATGGGAGCCTCCTTGGATGCGTCTCACGTAGTACGGGGAATGGTGTTGCCCCGCCAGCCTGAGGGCCAAGTCCGGAAATTAGCCGCCACTGAATCGGGTGGAGTCCATCGCGTGGCCGTTTACACCTGCAGCGTGGATATTGCTCACACTGAAACCAAAGGAACGGTGCTGTTGAAAAACTCATCGGAATTATTAGATTTCTCCAAAGGCGAGGAGGCCCAGATCGAAGCCCGGGTCAAAGAGATTGCAAATTCCGGAATCCGGTTAATAATTGCCGGGTCCAGTGTAGGCGAACTGACGCTGCACTACTTGGATTTGGCTGGGATCATGGTTCTCAAAGTGCCGTCGAAGTTTGATCTTCGGCGGATATGCCGAGTGGTGAATGCCACTCCCCTGGGCCACTTCACAGTTCCAAAACCCGAAGAGTCCGGCAGTGTCGACAGCGTCACCACCTCTGAGTATGGCGGCGATCGAGTCACAGTGCTGTCCCAGACGCAATCCCACAAAAGCCGGACAGCGACAATAGTGCTGCGCGGTGCAACCAAGAACTCATTGGACGACATCGAACGCTCGATTGACGATGCGGTGAATGTGATCAAGGCTCTGACGCTAAACCCGACCATGGTGGCTGGTGCGGGGTCTATTGAGATCGAGTTGGCCGACCGTTGTGTGAAATTTGGCGAGAAGACTGCAGGACTGTTACAGCATGCCATCAAGGCGTACGGTCGGGCATTTGAGGTGATTCCACGCACTTTAGCGGAAAACTCAGGTCTGGATACGACTGAGGTGCTTTCCCGGTTATATGCGGCCCATGCATCTGCGCCTGACTTGGCCCCTTCATCGGTAGGGGTGGATGTGGAAAACCAGGACGACACCGGGGTGTTTGACGCCAAGACGCACAATATTTTTGACTCTGTCGCGATAAAACGATCTGCACTCCAATTAGCCACCGAAGCAGCTACTACGATTTTGTCTGTGGATCAGATCGTGATGGCCAAACGGGCAGGCGGGCCGGCGGTACCTCAAAACAAGCCGGGAAACTGGGACTCTGAGGATTAATTTAGTTATTAAGCCTTGTCTTAACGATAGTAATGCTTACACGATATATAGTAGTGAACTACTATATATAAACTAGAAAATAACTATATAATACGATGCTATATAATGAGATATTATGTAATACAATAATTATTGTAACACACTAACTATGTATTACATCACTATATATGTTTATCTAGGTGATGTAATACACGTATTATATAATATGATTATATTACATATAAATGCTCCCAATAAAGTACCCCGAAGCTGGTAATCGACAAATCCCCATGTCTAGTTCCAGTAACACGCCGATTGAAAGCAAGTATCGGTATAAATGTCGGTCTTTGCGCAAACGGGTGCAGGAAATAAATGACAATAACGATGCGCTGACTGTACGAATCAGTCGATTGGAGCGGGCGATTCTACGGCTACGGATGGAACGGGCATTGATTATGGGCACCGTTGAACTGGCCACTTTAGGTCCGCCCACAGGCCAAATCGACCTGAATCTGCCGTCGCCACAAGCTATCAAAGAAGTCTCCGAGGTGCTTAAATCTCGAGATGCTGCATTGTCGTCGTCCCGCAAACTGGACTCTGCCCTAAAAATACCCACGGTTTCTTCGAGAAACCACCGGAAAACCACCGGCAAGGGTCAGCCGCGTCCAGGCCGGGGCAAGAAATCGATCTCCGCATACCATTTATTTTGCGAGTCGGAAAAGGAACGGATACGAGCCGATGTCGAGGCCGGAAAACTTCCGGGACGCGGCGATTATCATGGCTTAAAACGGGCTATGGGCGAGGCCTGGCGAAAGCTCCCGGTGGAACAACGTGCAATATGGCAAAAGAAATGTGAGATAAAACGAGCGTTATTAGCATCAGAAAAATCTGAAACTGGAGATGGATTACTTGACGATTCAGACCCCGACGATAGTATCAGCCATTTAGACGAGCCTGACGATCCCGTGCTCGATCTTGCTAAACCGGTTAAGGCCGAACTCCAGGATCCTGATTTTGCTGCTGATATGGCTCTAGGTATGATTGGCCAGAAGAATAACGATCTAGATAGTCCAGGGAAAGACGACGAAAAAACTCCCGGTACTGATAACATCGACGTAGACGAAATTGACGACGAGGTTGGTGATGTCGACGAATCTATGCCGGATGTCTCACCAGACGTCTCAACAAGCGGGTTACCAGCCGGCTCACAAGATACTCTGCCAGAAGATGGCGACCAATAAAAGCTCAAATCTATTGTACTCTATTTTTTTTTTCTCTCTCTTCTCTCTCTATCTCCCTCCTTCCCTCTCTGCGTCATGATATACCGTTTTCATTAAATCTAATATATGTCTTTACATCGTAATCCCACGACATTTCTTGCACTCGTCTTCGGGTAAAAATGAAATTATCTCCATGATGCTACTCAGTTTCATGTGAGACATGGTCACTAAACACCGGTTAGTATAGGCCAGTCGCCAAACACCTTCAAACACAGAACCCGGCGAAGATAGTTGCTGGCCCGTGTTGATGTTCCACACCTTCACCCGGCCGTCCGAGCCGCCGGTGACCAGTCTTTTTTCGTCTGCTTGTAGAGCCACCACAGAATTATCGTGGGCAACTAGTTTCACTAAACAGTCCATCGTGGTGAGATCCCATACCCGTACAGACCCATCTGATCCGCCCGAGACCAGCTTGTTGCCGACCAGTTGCAGCTGCGATACCAGCGACGTGTGACCCTGGAGAACCGCTAAACACTTACCTGTCTTCGGATCCCAGATATGGATATTGGAATCAAGAGAACCCGTGGCGATATGTTTGCCGTCGAATTCCAGGGCATATATTTGTGAGGTGTGGCCCGTCAGGGTATTGAGTAGTGTGCCAGTAGAAAGGTCCCATATTTTGGCAGTAGAATCGTAGGATCCCGAGACTAATATATCATCGTGGAATGCAATACACCGCACAGACGCTAGATGGTCACGTAAATGGTGGAGACAAGTACCGCTTTCCACATCCCAAACCCGGATCGTGGTATCGCGGGACGATGAGATGGCCCGGGTCCGGCTAGGCATCCGGATACATCGAATGGTCGACATGTGACCGCGGAGCCGGTGTCGTGGAGTCTGACTATTATAATCCCACACAAATAGCTGTCGATCGCAGCCGCCGGAAACAATAACCCCGTCGTATTCGGCCAGAGCCCAGACTCCGGCCGCGTGGCCTTCGTACTGTCGGACTTTAGTCCCCATATAGTCATGTAACCAGATCTTGGAGTTGTCTAGCGCAACCAAGATTCCGTAATTGGTCAGTAGCAAACAAGTCACTACGCCGGTGATGCTGATCACACAGCTTTGGATAAGAGTACCGCCGGATGCCCAGCTCATCTCAACTTGGTACTGTTCGACAAAACGGTCTTTAAAAGAAATGGCTCGAGGACTCAGATGTTTTCGAGACACCATAAACGAATCTTTCTCAACAAACGCCGAGTCAAAGTTCCAAGCCTTGTAGAGTCGACGCCAAACATGGTCGTCGTTCACCGTGCGGTTCCAGGACTTGGATACCTGTGAGGCTTTCGATAAAGAAACCGGATCGGCCACAAGTTCAAGAATCTGTGTGCAGATTTCGTGCGGCAGATGTTCAAACGGATCAAAACGGAGCCGTGGAGACAAGTTATCGTGAAGAGCACTTAATTCTCGCAAAGAACAATGATCCAGCAACTGGGATAGAATCTCTTGACGGCCATCAGAATCCAAAGCATCAAACACAGCCAATAGCTGTGACGAAATATCTTCAAAATTAATAGCTGGAGATGTAAGATTTCTGTGATTTTTAGATGTCACTAATGACAATCTGTGGGGAGGCTGCAATCCGCTATCCAAGGAGTCTCGATGCAAGGACACAGCTGTCGCCAACGGCGAAGGTGCCGGTGAAGGTGCCGGTGTAGGCGGTGAAATTATCGCCAAATCGGTGTCGATATTTGAAATATCCATCAACTATAGCAATAGCTAGCAATAGCTAGTAGCAGCAGGAAAAAGGAGTAAATATCGGTTAACTTGGCTGACGGGAATGATTTGATGCAATACCTAGGTCAAGATAGTCGTTGTGCTTATAGTAACTGCAAATGCTAAGATCAATAAAAATGCAGTTTTTCAAAAAACATATGTTTTAATAAAGAAAAAAGGATGGGTTTTGTAATGATTTTTGAATTTCGAATTTGAGGAAAACTGAAGTAGCAGGTGCCTGAGATGTGACAGCTCTAAACCGAACTCTGTGACCAATCGGGGCTTATCGAGCTATTATGAATTACGGTTTGAGATAAATCAGACCGTAATAACACACTATAAAAAAGTCACAGAAATGTTTATAGAGAACTTACAGAGAGTTAATAGATAGTTACAAAATTTTTCTATAATCAGAGTTGCTTAATTACCCTGTTACTTAATACTTAGATATGATTTATATATTTAGCCTACACTAGTTGAATCATGGTGCATGAGTGTACGATCATGTTTAGCATTTCATGTAGACATTATTTATTATCAGTGCATTAATTAGCTCATTTGACTTAGAATAACAAACCTGTAGAGCATATAGCACGAGGATGGTAACGTCCAGCGTCTGATTTCAATTACATTTTGTTTGACCAGCTGATTTTCAGTTATAAGTTCAAATGGTTATCAGGAATGTCGCATGACCTTGTATGTCGCAAGATCTTGAAAAGTCGAGAATATCTTGAACGTTACGTCATATTTGGCATCGGTTATCTCGTATCTTGTCTCTTATCTTTCACAAGGTTTTTGTGTCTTGCCTTGTGTATGGGTTTAGTTCTGCTAGCCGTGTATCTTTCTTATCTCCTGGAGGCTGCTTCGGCAGCCACGTCGACAATGATATTCACAATCGCAAACAGCACCTCGATTGCAATTAGTACTATCACAATAAATTCCAGGTACTCGTCGTGTGAATGTGATAGCTGCTCTTTTAACATTTGTAGTAAGTCTGAGATCACCTCTAATCGCTGGTTCAGCAACGATACTCGCTGGTTGATTTCTAGGTACGCCCGAGCCGCTTGGTAGATCGGCTCTAGGTGCGGTTCAGACCACATAAGTTCTGGTGAGTCCAAAATAGAGCCATGGAGATTAACGTTGATCCGCAAGATGAAGAGCTCGCCAATCCACATCATGATCTTTTTACGGCTCATATGCACCTTGCCCGAAATTGCAATTTCCTGCGGTAAGCCTTGCGTGTCCTCAATAGTGTCGTCGACAAGATCTTCGAACAATGAAATCTTCACGGACTGCGCAATCGCGTGTGAAATCGACAGCTTGATCATATAGTTGCGGTCATCCCGTAAAGTGATGAAGTCGTTGTAGATCCGCGGTTGGTAGTTCTGTGTGACGTAGTAGTTGAATTCTTCCACCTCGACATCATCGTCATCCAGTTTCTCTACTTCGTACCGTTCCAGTTCCCGCAGCAGCCGTTTCTCTTCTTGCTCGGTAAACCCCCACATTACACATACCCCGTACTCAAATACAAACAGGTCGCCTAATCCTTGTAATCCGATCCCGATCTCTCCGCCATCCTCGCCCATCTGAATAAATCCTTCCTCGGGTTGCTGGTTCCCATGCAGAACAAACGAATACGGAGTGTAGATGCACTCGTCAAACAGCTTGGGCTGGGCCCGGAACGTCCGTCGGCCGTTGAAGTACTTCATCAGGTCTTTCATCTGATACGAGCTGGCTGTGCAGTACGCCGTAACCCGCGGTAGTTTGCTGCGCTCGTCGCGCCCTAATCTTTCGGCGTCCCGGCGTGCTGTCCGGTCCTTGATCTGGGTCACTTGCGAGTATACTTCCCGCCCGCTCTCTTCGTCTTCCAATAAAGGTTCTTCCGGCAAGAGTTTGAGTTTTTGTGCTACACGCGACGTTCTCTGTGATCCCAGCCGTGTGCCTGTTGGAGGCGCGGCAGCCGCAGTTAATGGTGGCGGCAGTACTACCGGCCGCCGTCCAATCGACGGAACCGCAGGAGTACCCACTGCTATATTTGTTTGGTTTTGTGATTTCTTGTCAGTTCGATTTGCTACTTTCACATTATTATCACTAGAAGATGGTTTAGAATCGTCTTTGGTAGTTGTTCCTGCCAATAACGGCGTCCGGTCTGAATCGGCCATCGCTGTTATTTATAATTGTGATCTGTATTTACACTGGATACTTTTGGCTAACTATAAAGGATAGACTATAGCAGAACACAGACAATAGACCGACAGTTGAACAGACAAATATAAGAAATCTAGTAGAAGAATCAACAACTACTTTTGTCAGTTATTTTTTGTCAGGTACTTCTGCAACAACCTCTGCAACTATCTCTGCAAAAAGACCTCCGTTTAATGCCTTTTCTAAACTATACTTATATTAGTAGTATATAAAGTTCTGCAGAAACGTATGCGCTTGGGAGAAACCAAGCCGGCATAGAACAAACCCTCTGATTGGTCAACAGACAATTATTTCTCTCTACCCATCATCTAAGCTTGGGTTTAATTGTATAAATATTTTCTTTCCCCCTTTCCTTTTTCTTTTTCTTCCCTTTCCCTAGAACCAGACTCTAGCCATGAAATACGTCGCTGTTTCTGGAGGTATGTATTTTGACTCTATATAATTGATTTTTAATATACTTTGGGCTAACATCAGGAGTCATTTCTGGGATCGGCAAAGGCGTGATTGCGTCGTCTACCGGACTGTTATTGAAAACCCTGGGGCTACGAGTAACTTCTATTAAAATCGATCCCTATGTCAATATTGATGCCGGTACAATGAGTCCTTTGGAACACGGCGAAGTGTTTGTTTTGGACGACGGTGGCGAGGTCGATCTTGATTTAGGCAACTACGAGCGTTATCTCAACGTCTCGCTTACCCGCGAAAATAACATCACGACTGGTAAGATCTACTCCAAGGTCATCGAGCGCGAGCGTAAAGGCGACTATTTGGGCAAAACCGTACAGGTGGTGCCGCATGTCACCGACACTATTCAGGAATGGATCGAGGAAGTCGCACACCGTCCCGTCGATGATTCCGGCGAGGCGCCCGATGTGTGTATCATCGAACTGGGTGGAACCGTGGGCGATATTGAGTCTGCTCCCTTTGTCGAGGCTTTGCGTCAGTTTCAGTTTCGCGTTGGCCGAGAAAACTTTGCTTTGATCCATGTCTCATTGGTGCCGATCATTTCTGGCGAACAGAAAACCAAACCTACTCAGGCTGCAATTCGAGACCTCCGTTCGTTAGGTCTTAGTCCAGATATCATTGCTTGTCGCTGCTCGGAAAAACTGGCCAAACCAACTGTAGAGAAACTGGCCATGTTCTGCCATGTATCTCCTGATCAGGTCGTGGTTGTTCATGATCTGCGTTCCATTTATCTGGTCCCTGTGTTGCTGCAGGAACAACGCCTTTTGAAGGCTTTGGATCAGAAACTGTTGCTCAATTCCATCAAAGTTTCGCCTCAGCAGACACAATATGGTCAATCATTGTGGCGCCAATGGAAAGATCTTACTTCGCGCGATAACCGCACTCACGATACGGTCACTATCGCTTTGGTCGGCAAGTATACTCATCTCAAGGACTCCTATATCTCAGTGATCAAGGCTTTGGAACACTCGGCCATGCAGCTACGTCGCAACTTGGAGATTGTTTGGGTGGAGGCCTCCGATTTGGAATCCGAAACTTCTACTACCGAGAAGGTCAAATTTCACAAGGCCTGGCACGATGTTTGCTCGGCCGACGGTATCTTGGTACCTGGTGGATTTGGCGCCCGAGGCACTGAAGGTATGATTTCTGCTGCCAAATGGGCTCGGGAGAATAAAGTGCCTTATCTGGGAATCTGTTTAGGTCTTCAACTCGCGGTGGTGGAGTATCTCCGGAACGTGGTTGGCATGAAACATGCCACGTCCGAGGAGTTTTTCCCGGAAGTTCCTAATGAAAATAAGGCCATTGTGTTCATGCCTGAAGTTTCCAAAACGCATTTAGGCGGAACCATGCGTCTGGGTCTTCGTCCAACAGTGTTTCAACCCGGTACCGAATGGAGTCGTCTACGTAAACTATATGGAGGACATGAGCAGGTCATGGAGCGTCACCGACATCGGTATGAAGTCAACCCAGATTTAGTCGAAGTTCTGGAGGAGAAAGGTCTACGGTTTGTAGGCAAGGACGAGACTGCGATCCGGATGGAAGTTATTGAATTAGAAGACCATCCGTTCTATGTCGCTACCCAGTACCACCCTGAATATATCTCTAAAGTGTTGAATCCTTCCAAACCGTTCTTAGGTCTAATTGCGGCTAGTTCTGGCCAATTGGATGCTTTATTAAACGGAAACATCACTAACGATGTCTCTAATCAGCAATTCTAAGACCAATAATAATAACCAATTGACATTGGCTATCTTTTCAATTTTTTTTTATAACTCTGCTTTGGCTGTATATTGTTTCTAACGATCAGTAAGATGATCTTGCCATATTTCAATTAGCACTTGCCTACTGCCATTATTATCTCTACTAACTCTCTCTATTTTTTTTAATGCATTAATTATTTTCTATTATGAACTCTTCCCACTCTTTTGCCAAAGTTTCTCGACCTAACTCTCGTAGTAATTTCGGTAATCTTTCAGCAGCTTCTCTTGAGCCATTGCTGGCAGCTCCTTCTAAATGATAAACAGCTCGAGCAAATCCTGATAATGATCCTTCATGTTCTGCAATAGTAGCCATTTTTAAATGAATGTCCGGATATTGATCAAGGTTTTTTATTTGATCTAATATAGTCCATGCTTCGGCGGGTGTGGATGATAGGTCAGCTAACGCTATTAGACATAGATCTCGTAGTTCGATTTCAAACTCAGATAAATTTGATTTATTTAACGATTTTAACGCCAGTGTATAAAACTGTTTAGCCTCATTTAGTTTTTTAGTCCGAAATAATACATCTCCAGTCAGTTTGGCTGCCACAGGCTGATTCGGGGCTGATTCTTGTAACCGCCGATTAGACAGTTGATCACCTTGTTTAATGACTTTTTCAAACCAAATTAGAGCTTGTGCAGGTGGGTAATTACGTTTAGCTGCTTCTTCAACAAGTTTAGCTTCAATTTTTACATGAGCGGTAAATTGCTGCATGGATTGTTTCCGGAACCGTTCAAAGGCTCGCTTTAAAGTGAATAGATCTGCACCTTCTACATTGGCCGAGATCGGTTTGTCGGTTAGACAATGATCAAGTATAGATTCTATACTTTTTTGCGACAATCCAGATTTTACATATCTTAAAGATGGTCTTAACTCTTTATACAATATAGTAACAGACATGTTAAAGAAGATCTAAAAAGACTGTGCTAACGATAGGGACGATGGGCTAAAGTTTAATGATAATACATATAGTAAGTGATAAAAAAAACCATGTCATTCTTATAAGTATTGTTTTTCTGTGTACCTGAGTCTGTAGTAAGTCTCTTTTTATTTGTTTTTTTTTTTTTTCCTTCCTATGTTACTCCGGTACTAAGTATGTGAGCAGAGGGATGAACATACCGATAACCGCTAGAAGAAGATCCAAGAACGGCCTCCAAGGATCGCGAGAGTCTTCAGCAGTATTGACTTCCTGCATAACATGCACTGCAACGTAAAGAAACGTTCCACCCGAAAAGATCAAGATGGCGCCCGTCCACCAGTCCATGGAATTAATCAATATGAGACTATCAGCAGCAGCATTGGCAGTAGCCGTTGCGTTAGGATCTATGCCAGTGAAAGCGGTGATCAAGAAATAAGTAGCAATGGCTCCCAATGGAGCTGCCAAAGAGAAAGCCGCCAAGTGGATACGGATCGCGTTATATGGCAAATTCATACGCAAAAGCACTGCTGCTAGGCCAAAAGCCGCTGGTCCTTTATGGATCAACACGGCCAGAAACACAATGGTCTCTAATGCCGGGTTCTCAGACATTGCCGAGGCGCCAATAGCAATTCCATCGGCAGCTGCATGAATCACCAAACCCAACGTAGTGCCATTGGCACTTTGGTGGCCGGGCGGCGGAGAATGCGACTGGGAAACCGGATTATACATGGTTTGGTCGGGCTGGCGCAGTTCAGTGAGATCGATCCGGAAACTTTGCGGTTTACGGTTCAACCAAAGCCGAGGGATTTGGTCTACCAAGTGCATTAGCACAAATCCAAGAACCAACGATATTCCTATCACTTTATTAAAATCAGCCGAAGGATCAGGACTAACAGGACCGGTTTCGTTACAGTAACTCTTTACTGAATGATACAATGTCTCTACGCCTTCAGGGATTATAACGATCATCGCAGTACCGACTAAAATTCCCATTCCTACAGTGGACACCGACCGGATCATGTTATCCGATAAAGACACTGATAATGGAAGAATTCCAGCAAGAAAGGACGCCAGGCCCATTAGAACTGACAGCAGCAGCAAGTTGACAAATGATCCAGCCATAAAAACAGAAAACTAGCAGCTAGAGTAGATAAAAAAAAAACAGCTACACTATAAAAACAAATGTAAAGACCACAACACTACAACAATAACAATAATAACAGCAGAATAATAGTCAGAACAACAGTAGCACAAACTGCCCGAGGGGTCCCTTTTTAAACAATGAAAGAGGTCCGTTGGGACAAATTACATTTATAGCATCAAATCACAGTTGCCTAATTGGGTAAATTGATCGCGCTTCGGTGATCGCGCTGGGATTATTTCTTTTTTTTTTGTTTTCAATTTTTCTTCTACCTCAATTGTATTAATGGACCAAGATCTTGCTGCCGACAGTAACCAAGCTGTGAAACTTGTTTTAGAAGGATCAGAATCACATGAATTCCACCCGGAATTCACCTACTCGGTGTTTGGTGAAAATGAGCGGATCTACGGCTACCAAGACCTCGAAATCTCGCTTACCATGGACGCGTCGTCTTTAATTACTTTGCTCGATATTCAGTATTCATCAGCGGCCGATAATGCACAAGATATTGGTGAAGCTTTGACTACAATTCTCGCTGAAGATACGTATGCAGATAAGAAATCGTGGCAAGCAGCACGCACTCAGCCATTTTCTCCGCCAGGCACTAAAATCGCTTCTTTCGATCAGTATGCGGTCTACCGCTGTTCGACAGCCGAATATGCCGATTTTGCTCGACGAGCACAAGTATTTGTTCCGTTATTTATTGAAGCAGGAACTATAATTGATGTTGAAGACCCGCGCTGGGAACTTTTCACATTGTATACTGAAGAAGACACACCGCGATTTGTGGGGATGTGTACTGTCTATCGCTACTTCTACTATTCTCCTGGAGCTTCAAATTCGGTTCCAGTTGACAAAAAACAAGAATCTGTTGAACAGATCTTATCTAACCAATTAAATATGCCAGATGATCTCCAAGCGTACCGTAAACGTATCTCTCAGTTCTTGGTTCTGCCCCCGTTCCAAAGACAAGGACTAGGACTGAAATTTTACAATGCGATTTATCAAGCGTTTTTAGACGATCCTTTGGTTAAACAGGTCGCCGTCGAAGATCCTTCAGAAGCCTTTGACGATATGCGGGATATCGGGGATCTGTTGCGGCTATCCCAGCCGGGGCCTCAGGGACAAGCTGCTTTTTGGGATACAGGTTTTTTAGACAATGTTTCAGAAAAATCTCTACAAGAAGCAGCACAGGCGCAGAAAATCGATACTCGCCAGTTCCGGCGAATAGTTGAAATGGCGCGATTGGCAAGCCTGGAATCCCGCGATAAACTTGGAGCCAAGCAACTTCGACACGATATCAAACGGCGGTTGTTTCGACACAACAAGGAGGCCTTGAAAGAATTGGAAAAGCCCGACCAGCTCGCCAAAATCGACCAGGCCTACGATAGCGTGGTCGATCATTACAAGGATTTAATTAAAAAAGTGCCATACTTCAAATCTCGGCGCACGCCATCTACCAAGCGAGTTAAAATCGCATAACTTGCCTAAAGAAAAAGAAAACAAGCACGTTACTAATACAGTCAATTAATATTAATATTATTATTATCATTATTATTATTTCGAAGACTTATTAGTACACTGTTTCAACTGTTTCAGCTGTTTCAGCTGTTTAAGGTGCATGGTTTGAGGCCCAGTCGCGATACTCGGCCGCTTCTTGATTACGTTGATCGATATATTCTTGCATGTATTCCGGCACTTCAATCGGTTTAGGCATGTACGGAGCTGGAACAGGTGTGCCGTAAACTTGGGTAATGGGAACATATCCCGTCCAGTATTTCAGCAAATCTTCTTCACAAGACTGCACAGACTTTTCTTTGCCGTAACCATGGCGAGTCTTATAAGAAGCCGAATCAATTGAAACTTTCATGATCGACGTAGTAGCCAGCTCGTTCGGTAATGGCGGAGATCGGATATTATCCCAGCGTCGAGGGATCACCGCATTAGTGATTCGTTCCATGGCAAACAACTTCTCTTCAACATTGTCTACATAAGTTGCCCGGCCATGAACTACTGCTGATCGGTAATTCATACTATGACTAAACGATGTCGATGTCAGAACTAACCCATCCACCGTATGTCCTTCAACACATACTCGAAGACCGTCTTTAGCCTCTCGTGCCAAGTTCATCATCCGAATGGAAACGTACCCATGGATATAAATATCCAAGGGCTCGTCTAATCCTGCACTGGGATTTTCATACGAAGCCATCGCGGCCATCATCGGAATACACACCGGATATCCGTCGACCACAAAAGCTACAGAAACCGCCGGTAGTTCTTGAATCAGGGTTTGTACTTTCAACACATCGTACGTCTGACGCCCGATGTCTCGACTGGGTTTAGTAAGACTCGATTTAGGGTACGTCAGCGGCATTCTATACTAGCAATTAAACGGCAAAGAGAAAAAATAATGCCTAATATATTGTCAATGAATGAGTCATCAAGCATCTGGCGGTAAATGCTCGTAGCAATCAATTCACTGTCATTGGCTAGTGGCCGAGCTGAGCCGCACAGAGCCGCTCCTGGCGTATTGGTGATAAAGATGCGAACAACACACAGACAAAGGCCGAAATAAGACATAAAGATCAGTAAAACAAAGTAGGTGCTGTAGTATGCTGTAGAATAGTGTAGAAGTTGTTTTTTTGGTCGTGGTTTATCTGGTGAGATGCCCCGGATAGTTATCGTAGCGGTAGTCGAGATGGACAAACGCCCGTTCAACAAACGGTAAAGACTCGATGGCGTACTGGAGGGCTTCGCCGAGATCGTGGCTATCGCGCAGAGTAAGAGTTTCGTTGACCACAAGAT
Organism: Tortispora phaffii; assembly: GCA_030574555.1. Classification (NCBI taxonomy): domain Eukaryota; kingdom Fungi; phylum Ascomycota; class Trigonopsidomycetes; order Trigonopsidales; family Trigonopsidaceae; genus Tortispora; species Tortispora phaffii. The sequence continues at coordinate 50,354 of JAJMFE010000052.1, read as the reverse complement.
CGACTTCGACTATGATCTTATCGCCAGAATGGTAAGTGTTGAGAGCGGTGATCTTGGAAATGGTTGAGGAAAAACGCATGCATAAATACAAAATGACCTGGCGATCGGCCGGGTCGGCGGCACCACCAGTGAGATTGCCGATATGTTCTAAGGCGGTCTGGCCCCAGCTGTGGATCACGTAAACCGACAAAATCAAGGCTCCTAGTGGATCCAGCCACCACAAGTTTAAAAGGTGTCCACACACCGGGAAGATGATCGAGCAAGTATTAAAGACAATATCGGTCATGGCATCCTGAGCCAAGGCCTGTACTGCAGACGATTTCACGTTGCGACACCACACATAAGCGCCGAGCTTAGACACAATAGTGGAAAACATGATGGCCGCCGAAAGCAAGTCGAGTGAGACCGGAGCGGGCGGCGGGAAAGTCGTAAAGCCCGAGTAAAGCCGGGACATCGACTGCACCCCGACCTGAATAAACGAAATCACAATTAGGATCGAGAAGACTAGCACGCCAATGGGCTCAAGCCGGGATTTGCCCACGGGATAGAAGTACTTGGTGTTAGGATCACGGTAAGCTACTAATCTGGCCGAAGCCCAGATAATAACGGTCGACATTAAATCCAGCACTGAGTCGACCAAGGCGGCAATCACTGAAAGCGAGTTGGTGAGCAGAGCCACCACGACCTTTCCGACCAGCAGAGCAACATTTAAAGCGAAGTTCACGTAAATCGCCAGCGACACTGTAGCGCTCGTCGCCTCGCCTTGATTAAGAAATGGACTGAGGTGCAAATATGCATCTGCTGGCACCAAACTCATGCGCTGTCGAGCATCGACCTCATACTGCTCGATCATGTTACGGTGGATACCGGTTGAATCCAACATATAGTCGATGCTCAGAAACCGTTCCACCATTTCGTTCATGTTTGTGTAGTAGTTCAACAGCTCTCGCCACCTTTTTGGCCGTGACCGCCTCCGTCCACACCACGGCTGGCGGTATTCCGCCTGTAACATATCTAGATCCACCATATACTCAGCCCAATCAACATAAGGCCGGGACTCGCCAATCAAGGCGGACGCTCGCAATTGCGCCAAATTGTTCAACCGTGTAACCGATTCAATATGGTCAATTTCATCGGATGAGCTTACAGTGTGTTCGTAGAAACTGTGGCGACCAATATGTGCGGTTTCTTTGCTCATTACGATCGACGGCCGGTGGTTCCAATCGGCAGTGCTGAAATTAGTCTTTGACGGCGAATGCGGCAAAAGAGGGACAATCCCTAGATTTTCTGCTGTTCTAGAATCCATTATAACAAGCAAATGACAAAGAAATAGGGTAAAATTTAAAAGGATAGATCTTTATTGGAGTTTGTCTGTTTCTTTCTTTGTTTCCTTTACTTTTTTTTTTCTTATTTCTTTTCTTGCAAGGTGGGAGGGATGCTAAGTTTAATTACTGAGCTTTCAAAATCCCAAAAGGACAAGTTGATTTAAAGTTTTAAAGGTGAATTATTAGCATATTATATCTATGCAGTAGAAGAGGTAGTGGGTATGCATTACATGCGGTTGCAAAATAATGTCATTTTTTAGAGTACAATTTGGCTATTGTTTTTGTTTCAACATGTTACTATTTGAAATAGTTTTGTAGAGTATCTACCTTGATGACTTCTTAACTTAGTGACTCTGTAGACTTTGTATACTTTGGGGCATTTAATATACATAATGTTACTCCCAGAGCCTACGCCGATCTGTACTCCCAAAGAGTTAACCACCAATTTTTGATCCACATTTGCTATTATCAGAACATAGACTTTGTATAATATATTTTTTAGTAATCATGTATATATTGTCTTGATTCCGCAGTATGTGGGTCTGTAGTGGGGGTTCTCTTTAGCCGCCGTAGTTAGCGCGCCATGATTACCAAGTTTAGCATTACAAACTTTATATGCTCATCGATAAAGTCAATTCACCCCACCACTAAGTAGGATATCAGAGAAATTTAGGTAATATTATGCAGCCAAATATTTTTCTTTTTTTTTTCTTGTGGCTACAAATTTATTACCAATATATTTATTAACTTATATCACAAGTGTAGCAATAGATTAGAGACGTTTGCTAACAATTTAAGTGTACCATGTAGTATGCTAGTCCGAATACTCGAGGATAACCGCAGTTTTAATCACAATCACCGAAATAACTCTGTTGCTACTGCCAACTCGAAATTTTTTGAATAACCTCTTAAACCTCTCTAAACTAAAATTTAATCAATTAATCACAAGGATTTCAAGTAGTTTGCATAAACATGAGGGTCTATCTCGAAAGAGGGTCTCTGATGGATCTATGCATATAAGATACTCATAGATCCCGAACTTGTATGCAATACTTATAAGCAGGTAATAGAATTAGAAAATATTCCATTGACCTTCTTCTGTAATCATCTTTTGTGATCTTCTTTGACAAGTAGTTTTTCTTATTGTTATTATTATCATCATGAAGAACTCTGCATTTATGTTAGTGTTGTATGTCCTGATGGACGCGGTGCAGCCCGTAGCTGCGGCCAAAGCTTCTCCAGCATGGGAAGACCAGCCTGAAGACCCTCAGTTTGCAGACCGCGGTCCGTTGGAAATGCCTCAGTGGCTCAAAGATATCACTGGCCGGCAGTTCTGGCCAGACGATACTCCGCCGTATATTGACACCGGGTTGGACTTTAGTGATGTTCCTAAAGTGAACATGCGAATCTACGGCGACTGTGCGGTGCCTAAAGATAGCTGTGTGTTTGAGTGCAACCAGTGCGCTTACGAGTCCGATGTAATCAGCTGTCCGATTCTGTCGCAGACCTTTGACGATGGCCCCAGTTTGGAAACCCCCCGGTTGTTGGACCACTTAAAAGCCACTGGCCAGAAAGCAACGTTTTTCATTCCGGGAACCAATGCAGTGAAGTTTCCTCACTTGCTGCGGCGAGAAATGGCTGAGGGGCATATAATTGGACTGCATACCTGGTCGCACCCGTTCCTGCCGTCTTTGTCCAACGAAGCCATTGCGGCGCAAATGCAATGGTCGATCTGGGCCATGAACGCGACCTTGGGCCGGATTCCGCGATTCTTTCGCCCGCCTTTTGCTGGTGTGGACGACCGCGTGCGAGCAGTGCTGGCGAAATTCGATATCCAGCTGGTTCTGTGGGATCGGGATACGTTTGATTGGAAACTAAACTTACCGGGGACCCAGGATACCAACGAGACTGTGATCATGGGAGCTGTTGAGGGCTGGAAACAACAGTCTACGGGACTTATTCTGCAGCACGACAGCACCACAAGATTGGTCAAGTTGGCTATTAAAGTGTCGAAACAGCTCCGGGGCCGTAAACAGGTGACAGTCGATAAGTGCTACCCTGGCCTGCGCCCGTACATGTAACAGCGACAGCGATAGAAAATAGCGACTGTGTTACAACAGTAGTTTTGCTATATAATATCGTGTAGCAAGTTTTGTAGTAGTGTCATACAGTAGTTACCTAGCAACATTGTGTCCCCTATTGTAGCACTATTATATAGTTATTTAGCAGCATTGTCCCCTATTGTAGCTATCTAGAAGCATAGTGTAATTACATCAAAGTCGGTGGTACAAACCTAATTGCATAAAACCTAGTTTGAGAGATCTCACGACCAGCAACCGTCCGGATTGGCTCGGTAGCAACTTTAACACAAAAAAATATTACGCCATCGTCGACGAATGAAACTGCTGCATTCCCTTGCACCATAATATTATGGCGGGCTACCTTTGCTAGCACCTCATTTTCTCCTCTCTCTCTCTCTCTCTCACACACTTTATTTGTACTTTTTTTTTTGGCAGTGGGACTAATATTATTGTTCTTTTCTTTATCCTTTTTCTTCCTCTTTTCTTTCTCTTTTTCACACCACACTCTGCGCACACCCCCAATATGGCAGTCCAGCACCTCGCCCGGGTACCGCCAGACCCCGCCAATCCTTTTAACCATATTGTATCTAACCAAACCATTGTTCGAGTACCGGATATTGAACTGGAATCCGGCACCCATTTGCAATATGCCGATGTGGCCTACAAAACTTGGGGCCAGCTCGACGATTCGGCCTCCAACTGTTTGGTGGTATGTCATGCGCTGACCGGCTCGGCCGATGTGTCTGATTGGTGGGCTCCCTTGATCGGCCCCGGCAAGGCGTTTGATGTCACTCGGTTTTTTGTAGTTTGCTTAAATTCCCTCGGCAGTCCTTACGGTTCCTCCAGTCCCTGTACCACCGATCCAGAGTCCGGCCAAGTTTATGGGCCTGAGTTCCCGCTAGTATCGATCAGGGACGATGTCAGGATCCACAAACGAGTCTTGGATGATTTGGGAGTGCGCCAGATCGCCGCGGTGGTTGGCGGCTCCATGGGCGGCATGTTGACGTTGGAATGGGCGTTTTGTTTCCCCAGTTTTGTACGGTGCATTGTGCCTATAGCCACGTCGGCTCGACACTCGGCCTGGGGGATTGCTTGGGGGGAATCTCAACGACAGAGTATCTATTGCGATCCTAAATACGACGATGGATACTATTCGTTTGACGATCCGCCAGTTGGTGGACTGGCGGCTGCCCGCATGTCGGCGCTTTTAACCTATCGGTCGCGCAATTCGTTTGAATCTCGTTTCGGCCGCAACCCGGCCGATCCGGCACGGTTAAAGACTCTGAAAACGGCAGCTCAATCAGCTCAATCAGCTCAATCAGCCCAAGACATAGCTCAAGAAATAGCTCAAACGGCAGCTCCTGCAGCTACTCTTGTAACTACTCAAAACGGCTTGGCCGGTCCAGCCGACTTTGAATGGTCGCAGAACCGCGAGAACTGGGAAATCCATAACGACGGCAACGTCCATGGTCGACATCGTTCTCGTACTTCCTCAGAAACCTCTTCCACCTCCTACTCTTTATCCAGCTCGCCCTCCAGTATTCAATCTACTACCGTTAACAGCTCAATTGGCAACAACGGCACTAACTTGCCCCTCGCGAACTCTCCTGCGGCCAAACCAAGACCCAAAAAATCCGCCAATGTCTTTTCGGCCCAATCCTACCTCCGCTACCAAGGCCAGAAGTTTGTCTCGCGCTTCGACGCCAACTGCTATATCGCCATGACCCGCAAACTCGATACCCACGACGTATTTCGCGGTCGGCTCTTTGCATCGGTAGCTGATGCTCTGGCCAGTCTCCATCAGCCTACTTTGGTAGTCGGAATTGAAAGCGACGGCTTGTTTACGTTTGCCGAACAACAGGAACTGGCCGATCATATCCCCAACGCCCGTATCGAGCGCATCACCTCACCCGAGGGCCACGATGCCTTCTTGATCGAATTTGCGTTAATGAACCACCTCATTTCCTCGTTTCTTGCGGAACAGTTGCCGGATATCGTATCACGGCCGCCGCTCGTCGCTTTGGCCGATACAGTGGTTCCATCTACCAAGAAGAGTTTGATAAGCGAGGCCGATGAAGATAGTGACGATAAGGAAATCACTCGGTGGTGATATCACCATGTCGTCTTATTGCATGCATTTCTGGTTAATGACAAGGGTATATTTTAGAATATAAATGATATATTTAGTTTTTTGTAGGTATAATATAATAGTGCTATGCATCACTCCTTTGGTGGTTATACTGTCTCTGATAGCATAATTGTCCAGGATCAAGAATCCAGGAATTCGCTAAAACTACTAATCGATCTCATCTTGTTTTTTTTTTTCCTAATACTAACTCTTTACTGTAGTCTTTTATTAATCGTTTAGTATATTAACTATTAATCTCGTTTCGAACGATTTGTTATTCTAACAATCGTCTCTGGCATTGAATTGCTCGATTATAAATCTCAAATAAGGTTTGTCTGCTTCACACCTCTTACATCATCATGTTTGCCAGTACGCGAATACCACTGAGCCCGTTATTGATACTGCGCAGAAATGTTTCTAACTACTATAAACTGTTTCCAAGAACCTTTCCTGATCTAGACAATAGTCCTGCTCCGTTTGATATCGACGTTCGAAGGCTTCGCCAAGAATTCCTTCGCCTCCAATCAGAGTTCCACCCCGACCATGCCAAATTGGACGAAAAAGACGTTAATTCAGATAAAAGCGCACAACTCAATAAAGCATATACTACCTTGAAAGATCCGTTATTACGGGCCGAACATTTGCTAGCAGTTTTAAACCATAGCTTGGCTAAACCGCCCGCCGAGGGAACCGATATTTCCGATCAGGAGTTCTACATGACAGTAATGGATATTCACGAGGTGGTCGAAGAAGCCAAATCGGAAGACGATCTCAAACCTCTTATTGAAGAAAATAATCAGCGGATCGCTCAAACTGTACAAGAACTATCAGATGCGTTTGCAGCCTCCGATTTCGAAAAGGCCCAGAAACTTGCAACTAAATTGCGGTACTGGCGCAACTTGGAACAGTCTCTTCGAGAATGGGAGCCAGGCAAACCAGTGTTGATCACCCATTAAAACCTTTTTTTTTTTCCCGCAAGACTTCAGATAACTGTTTAAACTATTGTCCAAACTCATTTTTATTTCAATTTGTGTTTCATTCTTGATTCCATTGTTGCTGTAGTTCTTCAGCAAAGTGTTCGTCATCATGCATCTGCCGGTCGTCTTTCAACTGGTACTGATGGCATTTACTACACCAATAAGTATCTTCTCCAGCAGATAACCCCACAAATGGCTCTTGTAATTTCTTAGCAACTGCTGGGCCAGTTCCCTTTTTGCTAAGGAAACTCATCAGCCCTGTTTTGGCCTTTTTCTCGGCCGGCACCGGGATCTGCTCCTCTTGGTGCTGCTGCTCCTGCTGCTGCTGTCCCCCCTTGGGCTGGTCGCTGTGTCCTCTTTTCTTTTCGGAAAATCTCAGGATACTGGTCTCGCGCTTTTCGTGGAAATTCGTGACTTCCAGTGCCAATAGATCCAATGGATAGAACGGGTGTTCAAACCGCTCCAGCTGCTGTAGAAGCACAATCGATTCTGTTATTAGCCCTTCTTTCATCTCTTCTAGTGAATTAAACACCGGCAAGGGTTTCTGTCGGCTTTTCTGTACATATTTTTGTAGATTCGATACGTATCGGATAACCAACGTAGACGGCCGCCTGCTTTGCCGGCCCTGATCGACATCATCTTCCTCAATATCTGCCATCCGGCCTATTATGTCCACAACAAAGATTCTCAGCCATGATCGAGCCTTCTCGCTCTCTTTTACCGGTATTCGGAAATTCTTCACGCTAGACATGCTTTTGATATCGGTACGAGCCACGATCTCCGGCCGGTCCAGGCCACGGATCACCTTGTATAGCCAAGTAGCAGAATCTTTATTGCCTAAAGCCAACTCCATCTGTTCCAAGGACACCGAGAGTAGTTTTTCGATGGACCCCTGCTCGTCCAAACCAAACACCTTGCGGACTTGGTCACCAAATTTGCCGCCTAGGCCACGTATTTTATCAAAGGAGATGTTCTTGGTTAAAAATTTGATAGTTTGGAACGGCAGCAAAGCAGTTTGCCCATTCGGTTTGAGCATGGTACTGCAGATCTTGGCCAGCGTCTTGTTCTGAGCTACCCCTGCAGAACAGGTGAATTTCAATTTTGCACGGACTTGGCTTCGAATATCAAAAGCAATTTTACTGGCCAGCAAAATCACAATATCGTCCCAGTCGAGAACATGGCCCTCGTCGACAATCCATTGATCGTTTATCTTCGTTAGTCCATGTACATTCACGTTCTCCCCAATCCAATCCTGTGGAATCGATTGTGGCGGCAGCGGCAGCTGTTTATAAGGAAGACTTGGTTCGGGAAATTCTGGAAGCAGGTCTGGGAACCCTTTCTGGATTTCTTTAAAAGTGGCTTCAGAGACATCTAAGAAGGATTCGTCGATGCTGGCTTTTTCTACTGCTGTGGCATGTTGTTTGAAGATCCGCAAAATCTCACGAGACGCTTTTCGATATGGATCCAATGACGCCTTGTAATGGATTGCGTCTGGATCAGGATAATAGGCCCAGGAATCTTCTCCTTCTTTGAAGCACGGGACATGTGCCAACACCAAATTCGGACACAGTTTGCGGGCTTCAGCCGCACTGATATGACGAGTGATTCCGTATTCTCTAGCGGGATAATTCACTGCAATTAGATTTGCCCATTGCTGACAACCTAATGGAGTTTCTGGAGGGATATTCAATCGGATCATTTCACATTGGGCGTAGAAGGCGTCCAGATCGATATGGACTGCTGCACACAGCGGTCTTTGAGTAGAAGGAATATCTGACCTTTTCCAATCTTCTACAACGTAAGAGCTCGTGAGACTCATGATATCTTCATATTTGAATTTCGATAAAGTCATTTGCACGGCTGAAGGAGCCGTGTAGTGTGACTGGAAGGTATAAGGAAGTCGACGAATAATTATTCTGGTACGGGTTTATAATTGAAAATGCTGAGAATTAGATAACGACCCTGCTAGCTCAATTGGTAGAGCGTGAGACTCTTAATCTCAAGGTTGTGGGTTCGAGACCCACGTGGGGTGAATTTTTTGCTCTTTTGCATTTGTTTTTGATTTTTTTTTTTTTATAACAATTGCAACTAGTAATACGTTTATACCTTTTGGCTTTGATGATTCGGCTCTCGATCTTTAATTTATTTCCTTCACTTTTTCTTTTTGGTTGATGCGACTCAACTTGGTTATAGCAGAATGGTATTGGAACGCTATTTAATGCAGTTGTTAACCAGGGATTGGATATTTTGTAGTGTCGGCCTTAATTAACGTTTAGAGTTAGTTCATTAATGTAAACATTGCAACACGACTTAACAGTGCCGGAAAAACTCTGGCTTGAAAATCTAGTATTTTTAGACTCTACATTAAAGAAATATTACTTTCCTTTATATTTCTAGTAATTTAGTCCCTATATATACTAAAAAAAATAACGGGATTTCCCGGAGCAATAGTCGTGATACGACCCTGTCACGCGCACGACACCACGGTCACACTCCCAATGGACGCGATAAAAAAAATAAACTCTAGGTTTAAGTTTAATCAAGGCACGCGAAATATTTGGATCAGGAGCTGCCATAGTTAGATAGATCAATTACTACTATGGTAGAATAGAAAAACTAGTAATAAAATATGAAGAGAAAAGGAAATAGTGGCTAAGTAATTAATCAAAGAACTTATATTGTAAAATGCAGTTAACAGCTGGAAAGATTCACCCCTCCCCCCCGGGTCAACCAATCTATACCATGACCATCGGGTCATCCCTCTCTCTCCCAGAGTCAAGAATGGACCACCTCTATGATCCAGGCGTATACTTCAGCCATTTCTGGTTCTAACGAATCTAACCTCCTAAATATTTTTAAATAACTCGGTTTCTAAAAAATAAGCTTGATTAGTTAGGCTCCAACCCCCTTTCCCTCTGCGGTGTTTGCTATCCCAATCAATCATTTTAGCCCAAATCAATCACATTCCTCACGAACCTACCCTGTATTTAAACTATATTAGCGATCCAACCCCCTCTCCATATTTCAACTCTCCTGGCGGTTTATATATCATTCCTGGCCCCAAAAAAAAAGGACACCCTTGTCTGTACTTAACTTGTACTTAACCTCTTTTATTTTTCTTTTCTTTTCTTTTTCCAGTGTTCTTATTAATTCCTTTTTCCTTTTTACATTGATATTATCGTCCATTTGTTTTCCTAATAAGTTCTAGCTGGCAGCCCGATCTCAGTATTTTGTTTCTATATCTAATTCTCTAATATGTCTAATATACCCCAGGTCGGTCTAGGAGTTTCAGTTTCTGGCCACCAGAATTATTATCAGAATTACCATCAGAACGGTCATAATGGCCGCCATAATATGCACAATGGCGGAAATGGTGGAAATATGGCCCGGACGCCGATCGACGCCGCGGTTTATTGTCGCACTCGGCCGGTATCCTCTCGTTTGGCGATGTACGAGCAAGCTGCCGCTCATCTGGTCGAAGACGAGTACCAGCAGGACGTGGTGGCGTATATGAACGAGCTGGAAAAAACTACTCGTCCCGATTGCCAGCTGATGGATCTGCAGCCGGAACTGGAATGGCACATGCGGCCGTATTTGATTGATTTTCTGATCGAATTGCATTTGTCACTGCGACTCAAGCCTAAGACCTTGTTTCTGGCCATTGCTTTGATTGACCGCTACTGCTCAAAACGGGTGGTGTACAAGAAACATTACCAGCTGGTTGGGTGTGTAGCGATCTGGATCGCCGCGAAGTACGAGGACAAGAAAGAACGGGTTCCTCCCGTCAATGAGCTTAAGCTGATGTGCTGCAACGCGTACGAGGAATCGATGTTTGTGCAGATGGAGGGCCATGTTCTCAACACTCTGGACTGGGTTGTGGGCCAGCCGACCGCTGAATGTTACTTGCAGGTGCTGCGTGGTCATAACTTCAACCCTTTGGTCGAGAACATGGCGCGCTACTTCTGCGAAATCACTCTTTTTTCGCGTCCGTTTCTTGCTTATCCTTCTTCGACCATCGCTTCTAGTGCCCATTTGCTGGCCCTCCACATTCTGGGCCATATCAATTTGGGCATGCAGGAAGACCTGCACAAGGATGAGGTCGATTGCATCATGTTGATTTGCGACTACATCCAGTCGCCATCCCGCACACTAGCTAAAAAATACGCTGCGCCCGAATGCCACGAGGTATCATACTTGGTGTCGGACTTTGTGGCCCGCCAACAGGCGGTGGTGGCTTCGCAGCTCGAAGTGCCGTCTACTCCTCCCCCGCCGCTACCGGCACTTTCCTCGACGGGCTCCAGCACACCCTCCGATGTACTTTCGGTCTTTGACGACTCGACCTATGCTACGCCGATCGACCAGCCAATGCTAGAAACCACTAACTCCAAACCTCCGTTTGCTCATCGCTCACCAGTATACATGACTCCTCCCCGATCCCCGGCCGTGGCTGCCGTAGCCATGCCGAACTACATACATTGATCTACCTACAGTGATCCTACAGTGATCCTACAAAATGATCTAATGATCTTACATAAATGACCCATCGCTCTCTGAACCTTCCGCAGCGCTGCACGCGCTGACCTCTTTTGCTGTGATTTTTGGCACTTACATTCATTATTAATGACCCCTATTTCTTTCTGCTCCTTGATGAATTCCGCTCATTACCTCTTATGATATAATTCACGTTTTATGGTATAGGTACCATAAAAATAGCTTTCTTAGCTTAATTACATGCTGCATATTTAGTTTTCGTAGGGTCTTGATCGTAATCTGGTAGAATACATCTGCAACTGCTGCTATTGCTGCTGCTATTGTTGTTGTTGTTGCTGTTGTTGCTGTCTTTGTCTATGTTTCTGCCGTTGTTTCTGCTGCTGTTTCTGATGCTGCTGCTGTCTCGGCAGTTGTTTCTACTTCTCCAGGAAGCGAGTGGTTTAGTGCCAATGAGATCGACTGTTGGAGCCGGGTTTCGGCAGATTCTCCGTATAGTTTCTGGGCAGCCGTGTTTTCAAGAAGTGATTGGCCAGTTTGAGTCTCTTTGGCTTTTAGCAAGCCGTGGATGAACCTAGTCAGGCTTTTCAGGTCCATTTCAATTTTGCTGCGGCCTCCGATTGTGTAAGAATTGATATCTGAATCTCGCGGGTCGTCTGAAACTTCTAGTTCGATGTAGCGATACTTTAAACATTGCTTGAGCAACTCTGATATCTCGGGAACCCCGATCGTGTGCAGATGGCCCCGCAGGTTGTTTTCCGACATTGATCCTCCACTTAGTGCAATCACCGCTACACAAACTGCTATCTGGCCAAAACGCTCGCGTTCTATACGATTTCCAGTGATTGGCGGCTGTAATACGGCTGATCTTACGGACGGAGACAGGATCGAACGTAGAACGTATGATTTCGTCGAGTTGGAAGACGAGGCTTCCATTTTCTTCTTAATTCGCATACGCGATAGTTTACGAGGCTCTAGTTCAACAAGCTCATAGCCGAAATCCGAACGAAGAAGTTGGCGAGCCAATTCCAAGACTTTTTTGCTTTGTCCCCGTAACGCCGGGTTGGTATACGCATCAGTTAGGGTCTTAGTAGTGATCGTGGCTCGATTGTATTCTAATGCCAAAGCCATTCGTACGACTGAGCGGGCTGCTGCTTCTATAGAAGACAAATTAGTTGAAATATTGGTTTCCGGCTGCCCAGTCGCTATGTTTTCAGACGCTGCATTCCCTGATTCTACATGCTGCTCAGATTCTACACGCTGGCGTTTAACTTCTACCTGTGAGATCTGAGTTAGCGCTGATCAGAGTGTTTAGATGAAAGTTTAACATGCTCAAGAAAAAATTGCTAATAGAAATTTACTTACATCTGAAATGCTCAAATCTGAGGGCCTTTTGGCAGCCATTGTAGAGTTTTAGTACCTTTACAATATTTAATAATATAATTGATAATAATATTAAAAATCCCAGCTAGACTTAATTGCTGCATGTAAGAGTAATAAATTACATTATTAATAGTAAAATACAACACTAAAATACAAAAATATCAAATACTAAAATAATATATTACGATATTATTATTATATTATAATACTGCACACCACACGCTATTATGGCTGCCATGGTAGCTTACTACCTTTACGAGTTTGTATTTGAATATTAAAGATATCAAGCAGACATAATTGCTGAAAATTAAGAGTACTACAATAGTTCTAGATTCAATATTAAAATTTTAAAACATTAAAGTATTACAATACTAAAAATGCTAAAATATTAAAATAGTTAAATAGTAAAATAATATTTTATCACACTCTAGATTGGCAGCAATCGTACAGCTTTGGTCCTTCACAAAATTCAATTATTTTTAAAATTGATATAAAGAATCTCAATTAGGAAAATTTACTGCACCTAAGAATGGTACAATAACACAATAATACATTGATACAATACTAAAATATTAAAATATTAAAATATTGCAATATTAAAATAGTATAATAATACTTTATTAGACTTTATTTCGGAAGCCATCGTATAGTTTTGGTACCTTTACAATATTCAAAATTATTATTAATACTAAATATTTGAGATCCCAAACCAGGCAGGAAATGCTGCAAATCAATAGTAATATATTAATAATACAAAAGTAAAATATTACACAATAACAAAATTACTTTGCTGAAATATTACAGTAATATAATTCTATTTTACTGCATTATTTCTTTACTACTTTTTTTTACATTACGATAGTGCTACACTCTATCTTATTCTCTGGATTTATCACCCTGGGAGTTTTAAATTGCAAACGACACTTGATTTCTTCTAAACAACCATCTAGACCTCTTTCCACAACATTTAAGCCAAGTTCTTTCTATATTTCTAACGAGCTTTTTCGTATTTATAGGTTTTTATCTTGGTATGGAAGACCAGATAGAGCAAGCCGTACTTTTGGCTTCCGATGGTCGCACCGATCCGGCGCTAAAACAGCAAGTAAGTACAAATTTCTTTAGTAAAACTGAGTCTAACCCATTTTAGGCCTTAGATTATATCCAACAAGTACGAGATTCGCCTGATGGCTGGCGAGTTTGTTTGGCGTTATTTACGTCGTCGAAATCTCGACCTGACGCCGTGCGTTTTTTTGCATTACATATAGTCTGCGACGCAGTAGTGGGCTCGGGTGACCGTTTGGGTACCGAGATCTATTCTGTTAAAGATCAGATTTTAGAGTATGTACAGCGGGATTACGTGTTGGCTGAGCCTACGGACGCTGATTATGTGCGAAACAAAGTCGCTCAAATCGTGGCTCATATTATAAACCAGGTCTATACGACCGGCTGGAAATCCTGTTTTGACGATCTGCTCAGTTTCTGCAACATGCCTGATTTCACGAATTTGCACGGTATCGACTTTTATCTCCGGGTGCTTATTGATTTGCACGACGAAATCGGCGATACCTTGGTCACTCGGACTCCCGAGGCCGCTTGGAGAAGCACCAACACCAAGGATTACATTCGAGAACACGATATGGCCAAACTTGCTGATTCCTGGTTCCATATTCTACAAACCTGGGCTTCGCAAGCCTCGCAGGCTTCGCCGGCTGCTCAAGCAGTTTGCGATCATACTTTGAAAGTTATTGGATCATGGGTGGCTTGGATCGATATTTCCTTGGTGGTTTCTCCACAGTATTTGGCCGTGATCTTTTCTTTGTTAGGCCACACCTCTCTTCGCCGCAGTGCTTGTCGAACCGTTACGGAAATCGTGGCGAAGAAAATGCTGCGTGAAGATAAACTCGCCCTTATTTCTCATCTCAACTTGATCCCGCTTCTTTCCCAGATCCAGATCGGTTCCGATATCGAGTTCGACGAATCGGTGGCTCAGCTCTGTAACGTCATTGCCGAGGAATTGCTGCTCATCATCGACGAACTTCCAGTTGGCTCCGATGCCCGCGCCGGCGCTGAACTCACGCTCCAGGACTTGTCTCCCTACTTGCTTCAGTTTCTGGCCAATGAATACGACGATACCTCGCAACAAGTCTTTGAAGCCATCTCCGATTACCTCAACTATTTCCGGCGCGAGAAGAAACGGCTCGGTGGCTTGTCCCCCGAGAAAACCGCGTTTCTAGCCAACTTGCTGCAGTCCATTATCAAAAAACTCAAGTACGACGATTCAATGAGCTGGTCCGGCGGAGAGGACGAGTCCGAAAGCGATTTTTTGGAAATGCGTGCAAAACTACGTATCTTCCAGGATACCATCGCCTCTCTTGACGATTCTTTGTTCTCTCAAACGCTGTCTTCCCTTATAAAACAACAGTTCCAGTCCAATTCTTCTTCACCTTCTTCTACTGCTACTACCTCGACAACCACAACCACTACTACTTCAACATCTGCAACTACCACTACCCATAACACTACCAACAACGACAACACTTTGTCCTCATCTTGGCGCGACATGGAAGTCGCCATGTACGAATTATGGGCCTATGGTGAGGCTATGCGCACCACCGGCCTGCTAAATCGCGACAATAGCGCCGCCGCCGTGACCGTTTTGAAGGAACTGCTTGAGCTGATGGTCACATCTCCCGCTGTATATAGTGCCTCTCATCCCTCCATCCATCTGCATTACATGGAACTCGTCGTTCGACGCTGCTCTCTAATCAATATGGACGGCCATGGCCCTCGGATCTTGGATTATTTTCTCTCCTCCTTCGGCGCTCACCACTCCGTGAAAAAAGTTAGGGCCCGCGCCTGGTACCTCATGCACCAGTTTGTCAAACATGCCTCTCCGCATATTTCTACGCTCGAAATAAAAAAAGGCGTGTTCGTGTCTATCGCCGACCTTCTAATTATCGAGCCCGAAGACGTTAATGACGAAATCGATTCTGACTCAACTATCTCGGCAGACGCTGCTGCTTCTGATGGAACTTTCGATGCCCAGCTCTACTTATTTGAAACCGCCGGGTTTATGGGCTCCTGTCATAGTGCTGTTAACGGCGCTACTGAAAACGATGTCATCCAGTTTATGTCGGCTGTGCTCGACCCATTATTCCAAGACATCGCGAATAACATGGATGCTGCAGCAAACGACAAGCGCAAAGCTCTCCAGATACATCACGACTTGATGGCTATCGGCAACTATTGTCGCGGTTTCGCCAACGGCGCCCAACCACCGGTGAATGAATGGAACAGGGTTAGAGAAAAATTATCTAATTGTGGAGAAGCCGTGATCGTGCCTCTCGAGCTTTTAACCGGCTTGGAGATTGTTCGAGACGCTTCCCGGTTTGCGTTTGCCCGCATGCTTCCTTGTCTGGGCTCAGACATGTTTCCTTACATTCCCCGCATGATATCGGCATTGTTGGCCACCTCCAAACCCACCGAGCTGGCGGATTTCTTGTCGTTTTTAGGCCAGCTGGTCCATAACTACGGGGATAAAGGGTTTGACGCAATTCTGGACGATTTGTTCTCTCCGTTACTATCAAAACTCTACCAGCACATGCAGTTACAAGACGGTGAACAGAAAATGGACGCTTCTTCGGGCACCGACTACTTTCTGGCCGTTCATGATTTACGCAAGGCATATCTCCATTTTCTATTGGCAATCACTAACAACAAGTTGGCATGGATCTTTGTGTCTAATAAGAATGGACCTTCTTTTGAATCCGTTGTACAGTCGATCATTGCTGCTGCCAAAGACCAGTCGAACGCCATTAGCGAAAAGACCGCATTCTCAGTCCTGGCAAAAATCACAGTTGCCCTTTCGCGTGAAGCTGTTTCAGCGGCCCCGCCCGGTGCATTTTCTCCTGGGTTTTCCTTGCCCGATTCATTTTATATTACGATTAACGAACTCAGTTGGTCCATTCCCTTTGAGGCCAAAGCTAACTTCTCGGACGGAGAGTTCCGTTTAGTGTTAGGAGAGATTGGAAACCTGCAGAAAGTACTTCAACAATGCTGGCCTCCGTTTATAGAGTATCTCTCTCGATCCTTTTTCCCTTCTGCCGGACTACAAACCGATATTATTGCTAAATATGTCGAGGTTTTACAGTCCCATGATTCTAAAACGTTTCGCAAAGACTTCTGTGAGTTTGCGAAACAACTGACGGCTTGATAGTCCGCTATCTTTTTATTAGTTATGCATAAAACGAATATATGAATGTACCGCTGGATATTCTAATAGCAGTCATGGCTGCTAGTTATTTTTCCTCTTCTTAGATAATATCTTAATCTATTTTATTGTATACCACCGTCCATGTTTACACCGGGTAACACTACACCCAAATATACTGATATTTCCACCTTTTTCCCACTCTCTTTCTTATTATATTATATACTCCCTTTTTTCTCATGGATCAGATTAAACCCATTATTGAAGGTCTTATTGTATGTAGTTTTGGAACCTATTTTCAGTCAGAATACTTGGCTTTAAAATAGCCATGGTGATACCATGAACTACTCGTAGGTTACCACAGCTGTTACTAACTGTAGGATTTTCCGAGCCAACGTTTCTGTGATTTGCTTATTTATCGTGGCACTGCTTTAGCCGCGGTGGTTTCCTATTTTTTGGGACTTGTGTTTGCCAATCAGTACGTTTCTTGGATAGCATTTGCTTTCTTTTCGGTTGTTATTGCGTTGACGGTGATTCCTCCCTGGCCCGCCTATAACAAGCACCCCGAGAAATGGCTTCCCTGGGATTCCAAGTAAATGAGCCCACTTCGATTTCGCTGGGATTCGATCTCTCGACTCAGCAACTCAAGGTCATTGGGGTCGATTCTTCTTTGAGTGTGGTTTTGAACGAGTGTGTGAAGTTTGACGAAGATTTACCTCACTATCACACTTCTCATGGGGTTTTACAGAATTCTTTGGAAAAGGAGGTATTTGCTCCTGTGGCATTATGGATCGAGGCATTAGATATTTTGCTTGCGCGTATTCATAGTTCAGGGTTTGATTTTTCTCGTGTAGTCGGTATTTCTGGGGCTGGACAGCAACATGGCTCTGTGTACTGGTCCGCAGAATCAGAACATATCTTGGCCAATTTGAACAGCAGTCAATCATTATTAGAGCAATTATCACCTTACGCCTTTTCTCGACAAATCAGTCCTAATTGGCAGGACCATTCGACTAAATCTGAAGTTGAAGCTTTGGAGTCCCTGGTTGGTGGCTCCCACCGCTTAGCTGAACTCAGCGGGTCAGCGGCCCATTACCGATTTACCGGTCCACAAATCATGCGAATAAAACGGATCGATCCACGAGGGTATGAAAATACTGCCCATATTTCTTTGGTTTCAAGCTTTATGGCTGCGATCTTCCTTGGGAAATGGGCTCCAATTGATGTCGCTGATATTTGTGGAATGAATATCTGGGATATAAGAAAACACGAATATATTAAACCTTTATTGAGGTTGATTGTTGGTGCAGAATCCGACAGTGATGAAGCGGTTGACCATCTGATCGGGTTATTGGGTCTTCCAGCAGCAGGAGGGTCAATTCTCGGGACAATCTCGCCGTATTTTGTGGAGAAGTATGGCTTCTCCCCGCAATGTCGCATTGTTCCATTTACTGGTGATAACCCTGCTACGATACTTTCGCTGAACCTCCAGCCGAATGATGTCATGGTATCTTTGGGGACATCGACAACCTTGCTGACTTCTACTGATAAGTTTGTGCCGTCAAATGAATATCATCTTTTTACACACCCCACTTCACCTGGTCTATATATGGGCATGTTATGTTACTGCAACGGTGGTCTTGCCAGAGAGAATGTTCGGAATAGTCTAAATAATACGGATGATTGGTCCAAATTCAACCAGTTAGTATTGAATAGTCCAGTTTTAGGCCAGCCTCCGAACTCTACTAGGGCCAGGATAGGGTTCTACTTTCCTCTTAGTGAAATTGTCCCGGATGTGCCGCCTCAAATACAAAGGTTCACGGTTCGTGATTATAAAGAGCTGACCAAGGATCCCAGCCATGATGATATACGAGAAGAAGATGCGCGGATGATTGTGGAGAGCCAGGGGTTATCGATGCGAGTCCGATCTCAGCCCATGTTAGCCAGTAATAAAGGCCGGCCTCGGCGATTATTTTTAGTGGGTGGTGGATCTCGGAACCCAGCGATTTCCAAGGTGTTAATTGATATTTTAGGTCCCACGGATGCTGGGTACCGGCTGTTGCAAGCTGGAGACAATGCGTGCGCATTAGGAGCGGCACATCTTGCGAGCTGGGCAGTTTGGAGAAAAGATCCCCACGAAACATTTGGACAATTCATGGATTCAAATTGGACCGAGCAAGGTAAACTTGAGCCGATCGGAAGTGCATCGATTGCTGCCTGGACAAAGTATGGGCTTATCATCCCTGCTTACCGAGTCGCTGAAGATCAGTTAGATCGATGATAAACTTTATTTGTTTGGGTGGAATATTTTACGGGCCTCGACGACGGTTCTTCTTCGGAGAATATTTCTCTCTGATTGGTATATCCGGCCAATAACTACGGCCTTAGTCGGAGAAACCAATAGATGGCTCAATATAACTGGATAGAAAGTGCGGGGTCAGCCAATCAGATCTTGAGAGATGATATAAACTCAGATTTGGAAGACATCACGAAGCAGTCCTCCAAGAAGTTCTCAAAAAATAGAAAGAAAAGGAAAAAAAAATCCGGTTAATTTCTTATTGTGTTTGTGGTATTTGTGGTATATTTCTTTTTTACTATCGACAACAATAATAATCTCTTTTATAACATGGCCGATTTTTATAGGCAAGTACTTCTAAATTAAAGTATTACCCCGCGAAAGGTGGGGCATTTCTGGTAAACTTGTGATGAAGTTAAGGTCAAATAAACTTTATTTTGTCCCAGCCGATCGAACCATCCTCTATTTCTTATATATTATAGGCTCTAGCCGAGGCAATCCCACTTACCCAGTGTCATAACTTCAGTAATATATAAAGGACCTTGATACCGGAAACTCTTCCAAAATTTCCCAACTCGATAGAGAATATAGCTGGTATTTCATACTTATATATTTCTTTCTTAAAATCACTGTAAATAATGGCATTTGACCCGGCAGTCGATACAGTCGAGAATATGCGGGCCGAACGGGCCCAAGCGTCGTTCCCTGTCCGTGAACTCACGTACTTTTTAGAAGGAGGCAAAGAAATCGCCATTCATCGTGAAGAGACTCTTCTGCGATTTGAGCGTGATCCTGATTTTGATCAGACCAACAATTACGACCTCGGCAAGGACGAGCTCCGAGAACGCACCATGCGGCGGATCGCCAAACTGGTTTCGTACATTAAACAAGACCCCAGTCTAGCCAATATTCACGATTTGGTCAGTGCTGTGGGCAAGATCGATCTGTCGTTGACTACCCGGTTGGGTGTGCATTATGGATTGTTTGTGAGCACGATCACGGGAACTGGCACTGATAAACAGATTCAATACTGGCTGCATGATCGAGGTGCTTTGACGTTGGATGGCGTGGTGGGCTGTTTTGGCATGACCGAGCTGGCCCACGGATCCAACGTGGCGGGACTGGAAACCACCGCGGTTTACGACAAAGACGCCGATGAGTTTATTATTAACACGCCTCATATCGGTGCAACCAAATGGTGGATCGGTGGGGCGGCCCATACCGCAAACCATTGTGTGGTGTATGCGCGGTTGCTGGTTGACGGCAAGGATTACGGCGTCAAGACGTTTGTAGTACCGCTTCGCAATCGGGACTATTCCCTGTGTGTGGGCGTGGCGATCGGCGATATTGGCCGTAAGCAGGGCCGCGATGGCGTCGACAACGGCTGGATCCAATTCACCAACGTCCGTATCCCCCGCAACAACTTTTTGCAGAGATACACTCAAATCGACCGGTCGGGCAAAGTCACTTCGCCCCCCTTGGAGCAACTTGCCTATGGCGCTCTGGTCGGTGGCCGAGTGACCATGGTCAACGACTCGGCTCAGATCTTAAAACGCTGCTCGACCATTGCGGTGCGTTACGGCGCCGTGCGACGCCAGTTCTCCTCGACCGACGGCCAGCCGGAGACCCGGATTCTCGATTATATGCTACATATGCGCCGGCTCTTCCCCATTGTGGCCCAGACCTATGCCTTGCAGTTTGCGGCCGATGCCGTGGCTAAGATGCAGGATGACATTCTCCAGAAACAAGCTACTATTAATCTAAAGGATATGAATGCAGTCATGGCGATGGTTGCCGATGTCAAGGCTTTGTTTGCTACCTCGGCTGGCCTGAAGGCTTTTAGCACCTGGGCCGCTGCGGAGTCAATCGACGAATGCCGCCAGTGTTGCGGTGGTCATGGCTACTCGGCCTACGCTGGGTTTGGACCCGCCATTTCCGACTGGCATGTCATGTTAACGTGGGAAGGTGACAACTCTGTGCTATCCCTGTCTACTGGTCGGGCTTTGATTCAGTATTATTTGGCGTTCCGAAAGAACGGCGCTAAATCCCTGCCCCATGGAATGGAGTACATTGCCACGGTCGACGACGCCGTCAGTGCGGGAACCTCTGCCTCGGTTACTGATGAAAATCTTCTTCTGAAAGCCTGGGATGCAGTTTCTGCTCAAGCAGTCAAAAAGGCCGGAGAAGCCTATCTGGCCCAGACCAAATCCGGTAAGAATCAGGCCCAGGCATTCGAAGCTGTTTCTCAGCATCGATTCTTGGCGGCCAAGATCCATTCGCGACGATTCCTTGTCCAGCAATTCTTCCAACGCATTCAATCGGCTCCCAGCAGCATCAAGCCGGTGCTGTTAGTACTGTACCGACTGTATGCCTTGTACAACATTGAGTTGGAAAGCGGGCTGTTCTTACAATCGGGCTTTTTCTCCAATACCCAAATCGACGAGGTCCGGGCGGCTGTTGATGCACAATGTCTGGCGCTACGGCCTGATGCGATTGCCGTTACCGATGCATTCAACTTCAGCGACTATGTGATTAACTCTGCTCTAGGATGCCGCGACGGCCGGGTCTATGAAGACTACTTCAACAAAGTCAAGCAGTCCAACCCTCCTTCGGAACTGCGTGCTCCTTACCACTGGACAATCATCGATCCAGTAGTAAACCGCAGCCCAGACAAGTCTGAAACTGTAAAACCCTTGACTGAAGTTTAAATAAGTACAAACCAGATAGACAGATACAACAATAAAATATTGAATCGTTCCTGGGCCCTGTGAAGAGCAATATGCGAAGGACAAATGGTTATCACATCGTAAACAGAAGAATTAAAGAAGAAAATTTTAAGGATTGATTAGTAGAAATAGCTAGAGCAATATGCGCCGCTAATATTAACAATATATTTATAGTAAGTAATAAACCGCATCATCTTCTTTCTGCTGCATTGCATTGCGTTTTTGCATTGCAGTTTTTGTTGTCCAAGTGTGATAATCAATTTAACCCAATTAGGAAATGTGCGGCTAAGTTCTCCCTTCGCTGGGTGGAAGGTTATGGAACTTCAAAAAACTACTGGAAGTTTCGAAAACCTTAATTATGGAAACACCTTGTAAGGTATATAAAGGCCCTCCTGGATCGCTCTTTTTACTTCCTATATAACAGAAAGTTATAATCTTACACAGAATTTAAAATATACAAAAGTCAAACAAACTTTTAATAACTAATGGCTACTGAATCATTTGAATTTCAGGCGGAGATCTCCCAGTTGATGAGTCTCATCATCAACACGGTGTACTCCAACAAGGAGATCTTCCTCCGTGAACTGGTTTCCAATGCCTCCGATGCTTTGGACAAGATCCGGTACGAAGCTCTGTCTGACCCTAAGAAGCTCGAAACCGAGCCTGAGCTGTTTATCCGTATCATCCCCCACCCAGAGTCCGGTGTACTCGACATCATGGATACCGGTATCGGTATGACCAAGGCCGACATGGTCAACAACCTCGGTACGATCGCCAAGTCTGGCACCAAGGCATTCATGGAGGCCATGTCTGCTGGTGCAGATGTCTCTATGATTGGTCAGTTCGGTGTGGGTTTCTACTCTATCTTCCTGGTGGCCGACCGGGTCCAGGTCTTTTCCAAGCACAACGATGACGACCAATACATCTGGGAATCGTCTGCTGGCGGCCGCTTTACCATCACCCACGACACCGACTCCGATGTCAAGCTTAAGCGCGGTACTTTGATCCGTCTTTACCTGAAGGAGGATCAGAAGGAATACTTAGAAGAGAAGCGCATCAAGGATGTGATTAAGCGTCACTCTGAGTTCGTATCCTACCCTATCCAGCTCGTGGTCACCAAGGAGGTCGAAAAGGAGGTCCCTGCTGATGACGAAGAAGAGACCACCACCGAAGAGGCTGATGCCGACGACAAGAAGCCCAAGATCGAGGAGGTCGAGGATGAAGAGGATGGCGGTGAAAAGAAGGAGAAGACCAAGAAGATCAAGGAAACCGTTACTGAAAACGAAGAGCTGAACAAGACCAAGCCGCTATGGACCCGCAACCCTGCTGATATCACCAAGGAGGAGTATGCTGCCTTCTACAAGTCTATCTCCAACGACTGGGAAGACCATCTTGCGGTCAAGCACTTCTCGGTTGAGGGACAGCTCGAATTCTCGGCCATCTTATTTGTCCCTGCCCGCGCTCCCTTCGATCTGTTTGAGACCAAGCGCAAGAAAAATAATATCAAGTTGTATGTCCGCCGTGTTTTCATCACCGACGATGCCGAGGAACTGGTGCCTGAATGGCTCAACTTCGTCAAGGGTGTGGTGGACTCCGAGGATTTGCCCTTGAACTTGTCCCGAGAGATGTTGCAGCAGAACAAGATCTTGAAGGTCATTCGCAAGAACATCGTGAAGAAATGTATTGAGATGTTCAGCGAGATTGCTGAGGACCGCGAGCAGTTCGATAAGTTCTACACTGCCTTCGGCAAGAACATTAAGCTCGGCATTCACGAAGATGCGCAGAACCGGGCCACTCTTGCCAAGTTGCTCCGCTACCAGTCCACCAAGTCCGGTGATGACACGGTTACTTTCCAGGACTACATCACCCGTATGCCTGAGCACCAGAAGAACATCTACTACATCACCGGCGAGTCCATCAAGGCTGTTGAGAAGTCGCCGTTTTTGGATGCTCTCAAGGCCAAGGACTTCGAAGTGCTGTTCATGGTCGACCCCATTGACGAGTATGCTATGTCTCAATTGAAGGAGGTCGAAGGCAAGAAGCTGGTCGATATTTCCAAGGACTACGAGATCGAGGAGACCGAAGAGGAGAAGGCTGCCCGGGAGCAAGAGGAGAAGGAATACGAAGAGCTGACCAAGAAGCTCAAGGAGGTTCTGGGCGACAAGGTTGAAAAAGTCGTGGTTTCTCACAAGCTGATCGATGCCCCTGCTGCTATCCGCACCACCCAGTTCGGCTGGTCTGCCAACATGGAGCGTATCATGAAAGCACAAGCTTTACGGGATGCCAGCATGTCGGCCTACATGTCTTCTAAGAAGATATTCGAGATCTCTCCTCGCTCGCCGATTATCCGGGAGTTGAAGAAGAAGGTTGAGGCCGATGGTGTGGGAGACCGTACTGTCAAGGACTTGACTACACTACTGTACGAGACTGCTTTGTTGACCTCTGGCTTTACTTTGGAGGAGCCCAACTCCTTTGCTTCTCGCATTAACCGCTTGATTTCTCTGGGTTTGAACATTGAAGACTCTGAGCCTGAAGCTGCTCCTGCTGTTGAGGCTGTTGCCGATGAAGCCCCGGCCGATAGTGCTATGGAGGAAGTGGATTAAACAGAAAAAAACGAAAATTAATCCTTCTGTAAATTGTTTCCCGTCTATACGGTGCTAATAATCTGATGATTTTGTTAAGATACCAACGAAAAGTAGTTATAGCGTAGCAGGGTAGTAGTGAGTAGCATTTAGACACCAGGTTTGTTCGATCGATGTTGTCGCTGGTATTCCGCAAAAAGCCAACGGAAAAAAAAAAAAAAAAAAAAAAAAAAAAAAAAAAAAAAAAGAATTAATCAACACTATATATAATATCCCGTATTATTCAATTATTCAACATCATTATACTAAAACATGTCGTGATTGAAGCAATTGTAAAAGTAGCTTTAGCCGCAATAAGTACCGGCAAGATCTTAAGGTTTCGATTAAAAAGAAAAAATAACTTAGTTAACTAAGCAATACCTTTTCCTCCATTCCACAAATCCGGTTACTACTAAACCACAAGTATAGTTTTGTTATTAAAATACCAATAACATCACTTGAACGGTTTTAGTTTCTTTTTGTATTATAATATCAGGGGGACATTTTTAATTCGAACTGTTTTCACAAACCGTTCGAAAACCTTCGAAGTTAAGCCGCATTAGTACCAATTTTGCAAGCCTAACGGTAACAACACATAAGTCTGTTTGTAATGGCGGAATCTCTTACGGTGGATTTTTTGAAAGAGTACTATTCGGCTTTGTGCGAGTCTGGCCAGTCTCTTGGATCGTTTTACGACAATAACTCGTTGTTCACTACTGGAATTGAAGGAGGGCCTGCAACTTCTTTGCAGGGCTTTAAGAAAATCTCCGACCATGTTCTGCAGAACCTCTCGGATGTTTCTGATGTCGGTATTACCAATATTGATTATCAGAATCTTGGCAAAGATTTGATACTGGTTCAAGTTACAGGAGAAATGACCAAACCCTCGGGTCTCACGGGGTTTGTACAAACCTTTGTGCTGCGCCCGCAAGAAGGAGCCCGAGTGAAGATTACCAACGACATTTTGCGGTTCTTTCTAAATGAGGATATCCAGCCTGAGTTGGCTAATGATACGAAATCGGAGTCTTCAACTAAGCCTATATCGGAGTCCGAAAAGTCTTCGTCTGTTGCTCCTGCTCCTGCTCCTGCTCCTGTTGCTGCTGCTACTACTGCTACTGCTACTACTACTGCTAATACTGTTGCCAACTCGGTTCATCACACTAATAATACCGACAACCGTACCACCAATGCTTTGGCTGCTGATTCCTCCTCTGAATCCACAACAGAAGAAACCGACTCTAACTCTGGTCCCTCGACTGTTTCCTCGGCTGTATCTTCTTCTGACCCCGCCAGTGCCGGGTCCACCAATAATTCTGCGTCCTCTCCACTCTCAGTCCCCGCTGTGCCCTCCTCTTCCTCATCTTTCAGCTGGGCAAATATCGCCAGTGCCGCATCTACATCGTCGGTGTCTGTCACAACAGTAGTAGAACCCAAACACCCTCCTGAAAAACAAGCCGTTAAACCTAAGGACGACGAAAGACCGGGGGTCTTTGTCAAATCGAGCTCGGGCCCTTTCAAAGACTTGAATGACCTTTCGAATGCACTAAGTAAATTCGGAAAGGTGGTCCATGTTGATTTCAAAAAGAAGGACAGACAAGCAGCCTATGTGGATTTTGCCTCGGCGGCCATGGCTGAAAAGGCTCTTGCTGCTGGTTCTATATCGGTGAATGGAGTTCAGGCTTATATACGGCGCAAAGGTGCCGATAACTCTCGCTCCAACAAGGTGAAGAATAACAAAAAAGGCCGCCAGATTTCATAGTTTTGACAATCCTCTAGGTTCTCTAGAAAGTATATCTCCTCATTTTGGGGGTAGGTAGGCCTCATGGAAGTTTGTATGCTTTATTGGTCTCAGTTTATAGGCTTCATGGAAGTTTCTATTGCTATATTGGTGGTCTCAGTTTATAATGCTTCATTTATTGGCCTTATCTTTCTCAGTCCATATCTTCTTCCCCCTTTTTTCTCGATTGATTTGTCCTTGAATTCTTGAATTTCTGCACTATAGTCTCAACAAAGACTGTTTTTTGTCTCCATAAATCCGTGCAGACTCCACGTATCTTCTCTAGCAAATTTTGTACTTCATGTAGTCTATTTCTCTTCATTTTCTTTAATATCTGCTCTAGTTAAATATTAACCTAGAAATTGTCTCTAAATTATTAGTATTTATTTAGTTTTTTTTTATGTTATTTTTTTATTGTTACTTTAATCTCATATTTACTTAAGGTTATTAGGTACATTATCATCATCATTATCATCATCTCTTTACGGAAACCTCTTTCTACACCAGTGAATGAATAAATCACCGCCGTATATAGCACGAACTTCGAAACGACTAATGCGTGCTGGCAAGGATTTAGATGAAAATGGATTTAAAATCCCCAGGAAGAAAAGAGTGGCCCAGGAAATGCTGATCTCTAAAGTCGATCCTAAAGCTCAGCCTGGAGAAACCATTGCTGAGGAAAACGCTTCCTCGGCAATCTATGAAATAGACGGCCCGTTGCGTCGTGTGCCTCCGTATTATTTCACATATATCACTTACTGTAAAGAAAGATGGCGGGATAGAACTTTACTGGATATTTTCAGTAAAGAGTTTCGAGATCGTCCTGAATCTTACTACAAGGCTGCTATTGCCGATGGCCGGGTTACGGTAAATGAAAAAAAGGCTGATCTCGCTACAGTTATTCGAAATGGCGACCGTATAAGCCACCGGATTCATCGTCATGAGCCTCCTGTATCGTCTAGAGATATTAAAATCGTTGCTAATGATGGACATATCCTTGTCATAGACAAACCTTCAGGGGTACCCGTCCATCCTACCGGCAGGTACCATTACAACACAATTACGGAGATTTTGAAGAACGTCATGAATATAAAGGCTCAGCCTTGTAACAGACTCGATCGTCTTACGTCTGGTATCATGTTTCTGGCCCTGACTGCTGAAGGAGCTCGCAATATGACTCAAAGGCTTCGGGACCGCGAGGTCTATAAAGAGTACTATGCTCGGGTTAAAGGCAAGTTCCCTGATGGGGAAGTGGTTTGTGACAAGCCATTGTATACTCTATCTCCTAAATTGGGCTTGAATCGAGTCAAGGAAAGTGGCCGGGATGCCAAAACCGTCTTCCACCGCGACTTCTATGATGAAGAGAGAGACATGAGTGTGGTTCGCTGCAAACCGCTCACCGGCCGGACCCACCAAATTCGGGTTCATCTACAGTATTTGGGCTATCCTATTGCCAACGATCCGATATATGCTAATCGACGGGTGTTTGGGCCTTTGCTAGGCAAACATGGAGCCGGAGAAGACGATGACGTTATCACCAAATTGGCCCTGATGGGCAAAACCGAGGAAGCTGAGAGTATTGCCTACGAGGAGATTTTAAAAGACCAAAAACGATCTAAGGGGGAACGACTGAGTGATGAGACCTGTGCTGTATGTGGCGGAGAGCTCTACACTGACCCGAGTATTGCAGATCTGACTTTATGGCTTCATGCTTATAAGTATGGATCTACAGAAGGGAACTGGGAATACACTACTGATAGACCCGACTGGGCTTCTCCTGGTACGTCTTTAACTCTGTGACTCGCCATTTCTATTTAATAGGAGTATCTATGTACACTGAATCAATTTGGAACGGGTCATTTATCATATCCCTTAGCATCATCTACTCCGCGAGCGAGAAAGGGAACTTCGACGCATAGATTTTCTAGCGGGCTCTTCTTCACCATTTGTTTCTAATGGTCTTCTGACTGGCCGTCCTCTACTGTCTTCTTCCAATAATTCAGAAGATGACTCGTTTTCTTGTGGTATTTGTTGTAATTCCTGCAATCGTTCTCGCATCCGTTTGGTCAACACCCCGAAATCGATCGCAGTAAAAAAGTTTATAGCGAATCTAAGATCGTCAATGTCATCCCATGGAAAGATACCTTCGAAATATTCCTGGAGATCATCAGCTTCAAGTTCTTGTTGAAGTTTTTTTAATCCCATCTCTTCCTGTAATGCTCCAAATAGAAATTTGAGGAAAACTCTGTTGGATGGATTGGAATCCCTTGGGTTAATATAGACACAGGAAAAGACTCTCCAAGGAAGAGACTCCTCGGATATTAGAAAGGCAAATAGATGGGCGAGGTTTCGAAGCATATTAGTGTCGAATCGATGGATCGACTCATAGTTCTCGGTGAAGGCCTGTTCGAACAAAGATCTCCAGTGACCATCGATGTCACAAAACCGCTGGGCTATAAGCCCATAAAACTTAGAATAGGTTCTTTCATGCATACAGCATTCTAAAATGGTGTTTATCAGCTCGATCTCTGCTGATTTAGGAGTGTGTAGCTGCAGGAGCTTGTGGCAGCATTCCTCGAAATCCATACTGGACATAATAGTGAGATAAACTGTTTTTTTGTAATTAGCCAATTTGGTTCCGGTCATGTCTTTTATAGAAACGTTTTTCGCAGGTATAGATGCAAACCTCGCTTCGTCTGGTTTCGAAATCTGATTGGTTTTGGTCGCAGCACTAGCACTGTCGATATTATCTAAACCCGGCCGGGGATTAGAGCCAGATGCTTCTGGTTCTTGTTCTAATTCTTGTTCTAAGTTGTGTTCTGATTCTGGTTCTAATTCTTGTTCCGATTCTTGGTCTGACTCCAGCTCTGACTCTGAGTCTTGCTCTGAGTCTGAGCCAAGAATTTGGCGCTTTAATTCATCGTAAGAGCTCTCGGTTTCAGAATAATGTTCGTCGTAGGTAAAGCTGTTCAGATCATCTCTGGTATCGAGCTCGGCGTCAAAAGTCACCATATGTGTAACCATATCATCATCTTCTATTAAATCAAGATTAGGCCGAATTGTAGGATAGTCTGAGAAAGAGGATTTGCGAACCCTCAAAGCATGTTGGACTCGATGTTCTGCAGCTGATGACAGTACGCCATCCTGTAGCAGCACTCGGCATTTATCGAAAACGTCATTTAGAGCGGCTGCTGAATTGTCAGATAAATATTCGCCGGTGATTAGCATTAACTGCACGGCAGCCTTGATCGCGCTGTCGTGAAGTTTCGATAAAAGTGAATAAAGAACCTGCAAAATCAAGATCTCGTGCACCACTTGATAATTACAGAGATGTCCTAAAAACATACAGGAAGTATAGATATTTCCGTAGTTAGCTGACTCAATACCTTTTCTGATTCGAACAAGAAGCCGGGTGACTAAAAGAAGGCCTAATTCGGGGATTTTGCTGTTAAGAATCGCCGTGCAGCAAGCATATGCCGGGGTTAGCTGAGGATTCTGGTTTTGTGAATTCATGACACAACGACAATATATCCCCCGACCACGAATAAGATTGAATTCAAACAATTTCTGTACACTAGAAATCACATTTGTGGTATCCAACCGAGTGATGATCTGTTCGATGGCTTGTTGAAGGATCTTCCATTTGTGTTGCTGTTTCGTCGCGGAGGATTGGTTTAACGGATTTCCAGAGTCTATTTCAGTAATATTATTCGATTCCGAAACTGTGGTTTCGACAAAACCATCGGTTTCTGTCATTGCGTTTTGCTTTGATCAACCAAGATCAGCAGCTATCTGTGTGTGTGGATTAGCTTTCTAAGTTATATAGTAACTCTTTATAGCAAAAGTATACAACAACGAAACACTTCAATTCGAGGCTAAATATTAGTAAATCTCTGTATTGTAGATAAGTCGGTCATTTATTGATAATCGATTATTAAATAGTAATTACTTTGTACCTATAGTCGAGACCACCCCTTGTAAGACCTCTTGAACAGATAAATCGATCCGGATATCGGTGTAATCGAGCAGATCGTTTTCTTTTCGAACCGGTCCCAGGTTCACAATGGCGATTGGTTTTTGGTTGTGCTTGAAGTCTTTGACTAGTTTGAATGCAGAATAAGTCGCAAGAGAAGTAGAGACAACTAACAGCTGCTGCGATCGGTGCAAAAGATCAACGGCAGCTTGACGGACCGCAGGACGCACAGACTCGCCAAAGAAAACAACATCTGGTTTGTAAATCCCACCAAAGTTAGTGTCGCAAAGACTTTGTTGCCAGATACCGGAAGGATCAGCTTCGGCCCGACCAGCAGCTACGCAAGCAGAACAGGCAGGATAGTTGAATTCATGGTACCTAACTCCAGATCCCAAGTCTACATCTCCGTCTGGATTAGTAGGACGCATTTCCACTGGAAGTTTTAACAGATCTAGCCAGTCTGGATTCAATTGTCCGAGCACTGTTTGGTAGTGGTCTCGGTGCATGGACGAGCCACATTCCAAACAATGGACTCGAGCCAGAGACCCGTGCAGTTCGATTGCGTCGGGGAACCCTTTTGTATGTAGTCCGTCGACATTTTGCGTGATTAATCCGGTTATCAGACCTTTTGTGTAGAGTGCAGCCAGAAGATCGTGGCCCCGATTGGGGTGGATAGACTGCGTTCGTCGATACCCCACAAAACTGCGGGCCCAATAGCGTTTCCGCCATTCGTGGCTTTTACAGAATTCCTGGTAAAACACAGGTCTAAATTGATCGTGCCGAGTATATACTCCTTGCGGGCCGCGATAATCAGGAAGACCAGATTCCACCGAGATGCCTGCTCCCGTCAAAACAGCGGTTGATCCTCGACTTAAAAAAGCTGCAAGTGCATTTACAGCGCCTGCTAAACTCGATGCATCTTTTGGTCGAGCTTTAACAATAATATCATGAGGAATCTGTGGTACTCGAATCACTGGCATTCGAGATCAAGCTCAAATGAAGAGGTCAGATAAATAATGGATAACAGTAGATGAGCTAGAGATAGAGAAAAAGATTTGGAAAATATTTAATAAAGGTTTTGCAAATATTTATTAGTTAAAAAGATCAGAAGGATTAATTAGTAACAGAGGTTCGATATACACTAGATAAAGAAAGATCAACAAAAGAAGAGTAGAAAAATAGAAAGGTATATAGTATAGACGTAAAATATCAGACAAGATATTCAAGTCGTTATTGATAGAATTTGACTACATAAGACTCTTATTGGAATAACTACCGTAGATAAAGCAAATTTTAATCGAATTACCTATATAACCTATATAACCTATATGATATTAAGCCGCGTGGTCTCTGTACCCGTCGGTTTCTTGTACCCTTATGATCTGTTTCTTAAGTAAACTTCGCAGTCCGTCAGAGATCTCGATTACAGGACGGTCTCCGCCAGACTGGCTGCGTTCCTGATTCTGGCGATCGATGACCTCCACAGTCTGGCTGAATCGGAAATATAAGGCCTCGGCCGCAGAAAGAGTTTCGTCGAGGTCTATATTCATGGAGAGCTCGTTCATGTATTTGAGTATTTCATCGAAATGCTTGAGGTTCTCCATGATAACCGTCTTGTGTTTCAAGAGAATGGCCAAGGCCACAAAGATGTGGAACTGCGACGAGAGAAAATCAGTCCAAAGTACTTCCCATAGCCGTAAGATATCGGTCCAGGAGAACTCGCGTTTAAACCAGACCAAAATCATTCTGAAGAAAAAGAAAAGATTTGTAGATCCGGCTCGTTCCAAATGGTCAAACAACTGTGGTTCCATAAACATGACGAGTTCTCCTAAAATCTGCAGTTGTTCCCGGATGCCTTCTTGGCTGCGGAGAAAGTTGCGCTCCATGCGTTCCATGAACCCCACAAAGGCCCAGAAGGTCAAAGAGTCATCTTGGATCGTGGCATACAGCGGAGCTAAAAGATCGCTCATACCCTGGACATAGCCCAGTGTCTGGTTGTATTCGTTATAAGTGACCAACAAAGCCTTCATCTGCTCGAGATGGGCGTTGGTTCCGCTATGGGACAGAGTGGTAGATTCGTCGGGGAGAGTATAATCTTCAGGAGCAAACATTTCAAATGTCCGGTCGGTTCTCTGCACATCTTTGTCGATCCGTGATTTTTGGTCTTTGAAATGAGGATCTTGGTTCTGACGGTCGATGTCATCCCACCATTGGCGCTTGAGTCGCAAAAACTCTGCTTGCTTTGAATCCAGCAACGCTTGGCGTTCGGCCTGGTCTGCATCCCAGGGGATAACCCCCAAAAGATACAACCAGGCTTCGGGTCTAACTGCGGGATCCAGCCCGCCATGAAAGATCCGGTCCTTGATCTCCAGCACGGTGACAGCTGGCTGGCCGTTGGCCTGGAAAAACTTTTCCCACTCGGTCATGGACACTGGAGGAGCCCGTTTATACTGAGAGTCGAGATCGAGGATTTCAAAGTCGCCCAGGCTGGATAAGAGCAACTGGTCAGGACTATCTGAGACCACGAGTTGCTTGCGCCGGTGCCGTTCCCGTTCAGCCTCTTCGGCCAGTGATAGCGCCCATTTGGCTAGGTAAACTCGAGCAGAATCAAAATCTTCACCGATTTGTCGCACTTCAGGAGTAGAAAGCCAGGTCTTGACGGGACTGGGGGCATTCTCCAAGGCCTCGGAAGCAACTCTTCTGGACGCCTGAGTTACTCGAGCCAGGCCTTCTAACGCCTTCCACTTGACCATGTTGAGAATCTCAGATATCCGCGGCTGAGAACTCTTTTCTTGTAGTTTCGGACTGAAGTTCTGGGAATCTGCGGGGTCCGGGTTCACCAGAAACACACGAGGCTCTAAAGTAGACCGTTCCAGCCGGACATACTTGGCGATCTCCCGCAACACTTGGTCGCCGCCCCAAAACATGTGAGTGGCCCAATCGGTAGAGGAGTTATCGAAGGGCTCGAATCGGGCCGAGCGCCGGCGCCGGGCCAACAGCGTGCTCTGCGATTCCTGGTCGTGGAAAAACAGGGCAGGGTAAGTGTCTTGATTATGGCGAGAATGAACAATAATAGAGCCGGCCCAGAGTCCTACCGACGGCGGCCGTACTGTCAAAGAGTAGATTTCGGTCAAAGGAATAGAAAACGCATAGGAAAGCATGCTGTGATTTGGCGGGCGGGAAACCAGAACCTCGCGAGTAGTGGGCACCGCACGGCCACCATTATTGTTGTTGTTGTTGCCGTCGTCATCGTCATCAGCCACCCCGTCCAACAAATCGACCTGAACGTAACTTTCGTACTCGTCTCTTTCCAATAGAGTATCTTCAGGGATCCAAGAAAGAAGCACGGAATCGGGCTGGCCAGGCGCCTGGACCAAGGCAAGAAACCCGCAGATGTTATCCTTGGAGGAAGCGGTCGGGTGGACGTAGACCTGGCAGGTTAGCATATAAATAGGCCAATTAACAGAAAAAAAAATTGAAGAAGAAGAAAAGGACTTACTTTTGATTTGGAGAAGATCAAATTCACGCGGGACGTCATTTAAGCGCTGATCTAAGCCCAGTGACGTAGGCAGAAACTTGATGTCGAGGAAGTGTGTGTTGCCCTAACCCTCGAATGTCCCCCCAGTGAGGCGAGAAAGCACAGTGAGCAGCATATAAAGAAGGAGAAGAGTATCAAATAAAGGAGAAGATGATAAAAGGCCAGTAAATAAAGATAGAAGCAAATAAATAGCGAGCGAGAAGTAAGAAAAATTCAGTCACAGCCTTGACAATAACCGAGAATGAAGACTGTAGCTGTAGCAGAAACAGAAGCAGGAGATGTACGAGTTAGTATGCGTGTTAGTGTTCAAGTTCGTGTTAGTGTTCGTCTTCGAGTTCGTCTTCAAGTTAGTGTTCAAGTTCGTGTACAACAGTACTTAATTAGCTCTAGATGACGGTATCTCTAACACAACATAATCCTGCCCTGGCTGCTCTAGCTGCTTTAGCTGCTCTGTTGGTTTCACGTCCAGCGGTGGGCTTGCAGTCTGTCTCTGAAAGTACTTGATTCCGACCGGCCAGATCCAGTATCGCTTCGAATATGGCCCTGGTCTGTACTCGGGCGAGTTTGTGAGCGAGGCAGGCTCTGTCTCGAAAACGGGTCGGAAAAAACCGCCGGCTCTTGAGCATTCGCTGCCGGCGTCGTATATCGAACATCCTTGAAAGACGGCGTCGAAGTAGCTCGGGAATAAGTCGGCGCCGGCACAGACTGTGTTGTTTGGTACACATTTGTAGTAGCCAAACGTCCTTGAGCAGGAACATCCGACGCCGGCGCCAACCACGCCGGTGGGTTTGGTCCATAGTACTCCATTAACGCATGATGAACTAGCGTTGTTTCTGGAGTGTTTCCATCGTGTTCAGGAATAAACCGGTGTGCTGCAGAAACGCTGTAGGACTTGAGTTTGGAAACTATTGAATTCAGCCGGCCTGTCCGAGGAGGTTCTCGTTCCACATTCGTGTTGCCCTGATCCATGGCTCGCGTATCGAACGATTGTGCTCGTCGCATTCCATATTGTGGAACCTCAGGCCGGTATCCTTCCATTTAGGCTAAAAAAAAAAAAAAATCGTCTTGTTATGGCAGTTATAGAGAAAAAGGTGGTCAATCACTTTCGAATAAGGTTTTTGAAAGTGATTAAAAAGTGATGGGAGAGAGAGAGAGAGACAGATTCCAAGTTTAGTAAATTGAGTTAGCTGAAAAAGGCTGCAGAATTAATTACATGGCCAAATACGTTTCAATTCTTTTTTTTTTTTTTTGTTGTTGTTGTTAGTATTATTAATTTAAATATCCTACTTTTATCTCCTATTCTTCATTAGTATGTCATAGGTCGTAACATATCACTGCAGCCTGCTGCAGTAGCGTAACTTATTCACGGGGTTCCAATGCGCACGACCGCTGGTACTGCTGGTTGCTTCGTTGCGGCGTCTGCGCACCCACCCCCGCCAAAAACGTCTCGAGATCTCGGTGCACACTCGACACCATCGACACCGCATACATCTGCTGGAACCGCTTCACAAATCGCAGCACCGTCATCATCCGCGTGTACTTGTCCAAGTTGATCACCTCGATCGACGTTACGTCGTGAGGATCCATCAGCCGGCTGTTGCTGTTGCCCTCGTTGATAAACGTCAGGTCCGACATCACCACCCCGAGGTACGGAATCGCCGGCGGCTCGGCCTGACTTACCGCGTGTCGGTACTCCTTGAAGTTATTCACCACGCTGCACAGCTGGCTGATCTCCTCAAACTGGCTCATCAGCTTCGCCGGCACATGGTCCCAGCTATGGTGCAGCCGTCGCACCGCACTGTTCTCCAGCGCCATCACGATCGCCATGGTGCTTTCAAAATTCTGCAACTCGTAACACTCGTAGCCAACCCGGATCCAAAACCGAATGTAGATTCCTCGCTCTTTGGGCTTGGCTTGCGCTAGCACCGACTCGATCACCAGCCCGCTCAGATGGTTACTCAGTTCAACTAAATCATCCACTGTGGTACTTTCCCGCTTGCCGAGTTGCTCTTCGCTGATGGTGTTGCGTCGCGATGCCGATGACAGTCGCTCCAAAAGATCCCGGTGGCTGATCCCACAGAAAAGCTCGTGGGCAATCAAAGTAATTTGTCGGCCAATCTCCCGCGGGCCATATCCCAGTAAAGAGTCATAATCCTGTTGGTCTGCTGTACCACTAATGGTAGTGTTGGATCCATTGGCCCGCAAATCGCGAAGCACTGAACTTCCTATCCGGCGAACCGAAGACACGCGACTTCTTAATCCAGACCCTTCTTCATACCCTCGTCGGTCGTTGCCTAGCTGAAGTCCAGCCATTTCATACACCGCAAGAGTCTCTTGAGCAACCTTGTTAAGGTTTTCATCTCCGAGATCAGACGATAAAAACGGTTCCAACACGGTCCAGGCTGCCTCGTCAGTGCTCGGAGACCATTCTTCGGCCACCCAATAAGAAATCGTTTTAAGAACCCGGAACAAAATCTCGCGGCCAGCCGGACCCGCCCGGGGATCTTCTTTAACTCGCTGGAATCGGATAAGCAAGGTCCGGGCAACCTCCACCGGAGAGCTGAACAAACGGAAGGTCGAAAAAAAGGCTTCTGTAAATGAAGATTGTTCGTTTATGTCTGGGTTAAGCCCGGTGAGGCGACATACGCAGGCTTCCAAAGAAGCACCAATTAGATCGCCACGCTCGTTCTTGATAACTTGTTTACTGAGTTCAGTGAAAGAGACCGGACGTCGAGTCCACAATCCATCGGTGCCGACACTGGATAAAGACATAGAAGGACTGATGGAGCGGCTACCTCGACTACTAGTTGTGCCGCCGCCATTGCTGTTGGTTCTACTGGTGTTGCTGCTGGTTTCGGACTCCGGCAAGAAATCAGGGGCACGAACACAGGACAGAGAGCCGGCTATGTCGTTTTCGTAGAGCCAAGA
Source organism: Tortispora phaffii (assembly GCA_030574555.1). NCBI lineage: Eukaryota > Fungi > Ascomycota > Trigonopsidomycetes > Trigonopsidales > Trigonopsidaceae > Tortispora > Tortispora phaffii. Next base: position 13,903 of record JAJMFE010000052.1, on the reverse strand, counting down.
CTCAGGAGGACTGTGGTCGTCAATAATAGGCACTTTTGTGACTTTCCGGTTGACCAACCGGCCGCGGTAGTCGTAAGTGATACCACGTAATACTAAATCTGCGTCCTCTGACGAAAGCGTGGGAGTGAGGCCTTGGGTGTTGAAGGCGGAAAAATCGCGGTAGTTACGATGGCCCGGGAGTGGGAAATCGTAGATCCTATCGATAGTAGTGCGGATTTTGCCGAAACATTCGACTTGGGCAATATAGCACTCGGCCGCTCGATCGAGCAAGGCAGCTAGCAAGGTTAATGGCGGCGACTGGGTAGAGTTGGCGGCAATGGCGACGGCTAATGCTTGTGAAGATCGAATCATATCTGAGACAGTAGCAGACAAAGATTGTTCGTATTTCTTCAGGATAAAGTTGTTGAATCCATACACATCCTTGCAGCGAGCGGCCAGCACATCGTTCAAAAAGGAGATTTCGTGGAAGATTTCAAACAGGGTTCTGAGGTATCCGATTAAGAACGGTAGATTAGACTGTAAATAAGAGAGATTATTAGACATGGACTCGGAGAGTTGAGAGAAAAGAGCCAAGTTCAAAGAAAAGTGTCTCTGGAGATGTCTAGTGCGGGTGATAGCGGAGGGAGTGTGGAGATGGAAGTAGAGCAGGGAGAGGCTGGATATCGGAGGAGAAACCAGGGCATTTGTTTGTGAACGCGGGTTATGTATATCTGCGGAAGAGGGAAGAGGAGAAGAAAGGTCAGCAAGCGACAAAAAATGAGAAGCTTTTGACAACAGACGAAACATAGAGGCCAGTAAAGTCTGCACGGTCGAGGAATCGGTCCGGCCCGACCGTTTCTTAGCGGCAGAGGCCAGTGTTGAAAGTTCAGCTAGCAATTGTTTGCGTGCAGCCTTGAGGGTCGGGTTTGAAGCGACAGCAGGGCTTGATCGAGAAATGGCCTGAGTGGCTTCTAACAAACTTCGCACCGACACGATCGTATCGGCGATGGCTTGAGCAGAAAAAGTAGCGCCTGACGCGACGGGTACCGATTGGGGTTCGGCAACAAAATCCAAGAACGAGGCCAGTAACGGCTGGATCGCGGGATTATTGTACACCTCGAAGTAATTAGTAGGGATCCAGCCCCGAGCAGCAGATGCGACAGAGGTGGCATCTGCCCAGCCTGAAGGATGCAAAGCATGAACGAGCATGATTTCGTGTGCAGCAAACGGCAAACAGGAGCGTCGGGCTTCAGTTGGCAGAGTCTCAGGGTCAAATCGATACAAAGCCCGCAAAAACGGCAAACATGGCGGTAACGACGAGTTTACTTGAACCAGCATCGGCCGAGTTGACCGTAGATCGCTGGAGTTTACATTGGTCGATAATGCGAGGTTTTTGCTGATGGCGGGGTTGGCAGCAGCTGTAGAGGCAGGGGTGGTAGAAAGAGGCATGGTTTTCATAGGAGAAGCATAAACACTGGATTTACAAGACAGATCAGGAGGCGAAACAGGCCAAGATTCGGAAACAGCCGACATGAGAAATACTCTTTGTAAAAAGTAGTGTCTAGTAATATATTACAAAAAGATGGAGAGTCACTAATTGCCGGTATTTTTTTGAGGTTTATGTGATGAAGTAGGGGGGGGGGAGAGAAGATATAAAAAGAAAACAACCGTGATCGAATAGAGAAGAAGTAAAAAGAAATAGATAGAAAAAAAAAATTAGGTACCAAAATAATCACAGAAAGAAACTAATACCAAGTATATGTGAACAAAAGAGAAAAAAGGGAAAAGGGTGCGGAGTGACCCCCTTTTTATTAGTATCTCGAATCGAATTAATGCAGCAATAAACCCGAGATGTATGTGAGGGTATAATTAAGTGATTGATGCAGGGGGGCCCAATCCATGAACTTTATAAATTAATAATACGAGAGAAAAGACGCGCTGATTGGTTGGCTGCGAGATGAGGGAGGAAAGTCGCGCGACCACTGGGAGAACGCGAGCAAAACGAGCGAAACGAGCGAAGCTAGCAATACAAGCTGGGCTAGCCCAGCTTGTATACTTAAGAAATAAAATATAATACAATAAAATAAAATACAATAAAATAAAATACAATAAAATACAAATAACCAAATACTTTGTTACTCTTTGCTATTTGCAATGTGTTGATTTTGCTACTCGTATCACTAGTTCATACAACGCATGCATTACTCTCGTGGTGAGCGATTTGGGTAGAGACCCTTTTTAATTCTCGAAAGTCTACTTTTTCGATCGAATTAAACCCCCGATGTTCCAGAACGCGCAACTTTCAAACGACCTAGTAGTTTAGTAAATTTTTTATTTCAATTTAAGATCTTAGTGGTATTATTCTAAGTCGATCACTTTATTGCTATTCTAATCTATTTATTGCTGTTGCTGCTGTTGCTGCTATTACAAAATAGGTTATTCTGATAGTGCAAAGCTGACGGTACTAGGCGAATCTATACGTAATATTCTTGTATCATTTCTATTCCGTTTTTACATAATCTTCTTTTGCCGTATTATAGAAACATCCCTAACCCAGTCAGTGCTTGGCTCTACTTGAAAGCTAGAATGTACACCTCGAAACTACGTTTATCGACTAACAAGGTTTACCTGTCTCGACAATTACAATAAGCAGCCAATTATACAGCCAATTATACAGCCAATTATAGACAATAATTATATCCAACTACAACTGACTATAACTGACATCTATAACCAATAATATTCAATTATATTCAGCTGATTTTATAATCTTTTGCCAACCACTGAGATCTAATCACTTTCTTTGGGACAACCCCGTTTCGCTCTCTATACGACCATTATCTGGCATAATCAAAATCGTCTTTTATACTTTCCAACCCCATATTATTCACCTTTTGTAGTTTTGCAACTGCTTCTATAGCGGCTTTTTTAACTGCTTTCACAGCGGCTTTTCAGCTGCTTTTTTCTTTGTTAAACTGTTTTCTTTAGTAGCCTTTGAAATATTCGCATAGTTTAGTTTTTATTTTGGCTTCTAAATCTCATGGTTTCTCCAAAACCAACCCCAAAGCCTTGTCCATACCGCTTAGTAAGTATATATATATATATCACCGATAAGTTACAGATTACATGTGTTTCTTGCTTGTTTTATTTATTTAAATTTATTTTTTTTAATTATTTTCTTTTCTTCTTCATACTAACATCAGGGGCAAACGTTAGGCCAAGGCACATATTCAAAAGTCCAAGTAGCAGCTCATATTGAAACTGGGAATCATTATGCTGCGAAAATCATAGCCAAGCGGTTGATGGTCGGGAGGGAACATTTGGTTCGCAACGAAATTGCAGTTTTAAAACGCATCTCGCAAGGCCATAAAAATATTCTCACTTTGGTCGACTATTTCGAAACCAAGAACAACTTATACCTAATCACCGACTGGGCCCAGGGAGGAGAGTTGTTTGATCGTATTTGTAAACGGGGCGCTTTCTTTGAATCTGACGCCGCTAAGTTAATTCGATCTATTGTTTCTGCAGTGCAGTATCTTCATCACAACGGCATTGTGCACCGCGACCTGAAACCTGAAAACCTCCTGTTCCGGACCGCTGATGCAGAGGCCGATATTCTCATTGCAGATTTCGGCTTGTCGCGGGTCATTGACGAAGAAAAGTTCCGTATTCTCACTACTACTTGCGGTACGCCGGGGTACATGGCGCCGGAAATCTTCCAAAAGACCGGCCACGGCAAACCCGTCGATATCTGGGCCATAGGAGTCATCACTTACTTTCTTTTGTGTGGATATGCTCCATTTGATCGGGATACTTCAGCAGAGGAAATGCAGGCGATTCTCAATGGCGAGTTCGGGTTTGATGAAGAGGACTGGGCGGATATCTCCGACGCGGCCCCGGATTTCGTATGCAAGTGTCTCACGGTTGACCCTCGCGAGCGCCCTACTATAGACCAGCTTCTTAACCATCCGTTTTTGGATATCTCTTCCAGGAGACCGTCTGAGTCCTCGCCGGGTATTTCTAGCCAGTTAAATGGAATACAGAGTCTGACCTTAGCCTCTTCTCCGCAACTGCCGAGCCACAACAGCAATGGAAATGGAAATGGAAACCAGACCCACCAAAATCAAAACCAAGATCAAAACCAAAACCAAAACTTAGACGATGAAACAGACCTGCTCCCTACAGTGATTTCGAACATCACCCACCGACGAACATCGATGTCGGGAAATATCGATCCCCCAAACCTTGCTCCTAAAACTAAACCGATTGCTCTACCTGTCCAGCCGATTCCCCATGACATGCTTATGGACGGTGCATATTGTGAATCGCCTAAAACCGAACGTCAAGTTATATCGTTTGGAACATCGACTACTGCTAGCAGTTCTTCTTCTCGGTTATGGACTCCACCATCGCGTGATTAATGTCTCGGTGGGGGGAGAAGACCTTACAACACATTATTAGGTGTACTATACAATCAGTCCTACGCTTCTGCGCTGAATGCAATGACAACCATCTGATGGTTCGCATTGACCGATTCGGTGTGTTACTTGAGCAGAGTAACTTTGAAGTGTAATGAAGCTTGAAAATATATACAGCAACTAGTGATATAGAGTAATAATAATGAGGTGTGACTAATAATGAAATATGACTAATTGATTAAACGCTCATGCTCAGCATCTACCTGACTGGGCGAGGTTACATTGTGAGAACCATACCCGCCGGACTCGTGGCTATATACTATTTTTTATTTCGTATACTAGTAATACCTATACTTTAGCCTATAAACTCTGAGCAAAAAAAAAAAATGATGGCTGTCAATGGCTACCACGCGCCAGGCGATCGGCGAACCCGCAGTCCGAAGAACCGGGCCAGTTTATCGAACCGCTGAGAAACAATGAGATCAGAACTAGCTTCCGGAGCATCTTGTTCGATCATCTCGTACCATTTCAGCCATTTCAGTATATCGTCGTCAGACAAATTGATGAAGTCTCCTAAAGTAGTAGGAAACTCGTTTAAGGAAGGTTCCTCGCCCGTGTGATTCGGTAACGGGGCGATCGGCGCAGCAATGGCGTCAGGCACAATATTAGCATTGGCCAATCGTCGAATGGACCGTTCTTCAAGAATATCCAGCTGCACCTGAAGTTCTTGAACTAATTGTTCCAGTTCAGACTCCGAAACAGGAATTTCAGGGCCGGTTAATGATTTCCGGCTGGATTCGATCTGAGATTCCAACACCAGCCGGCCTGTTTTGGCCAACGCCGCATTTGATTTCTTTAATGCCAGTTCAAGACTGTGGACTTTCTCCGCCAACGATTCTAGTGTCACAGGTTTTTCTGAATCAGACATTGTTTTTAGTTTGATTATATAAAAGAGGGAGAAAAAAAAAACAATTTATGTTCTGTGAAATGTTCAAACAAACTACTTGCAGGGTTGGTTGGCTCTTGCTTTATATATATATATTGAAGGGCTCGAGCACCTTGAATATATCACGTGATTTGTTTAATTGGTTTTTAGTGAAACGAAGCGCGATTTGATTAATTAATTGATTGTACATTCATTCTTTTTTCATTAATATTCTTTTTTTTTTTTTTGGAGCCCAAAACCCCTTGCGTCACAGCCATGTCGATTGTGTCAATTTTAAACATCTCGGTGTTAAATAACCCGGCGCCATTTACGGCTCCGTACGAATTCGAAATCACGTTTGAGTGTTTGGAACCGTTGCGAGAGGATCTCGAATGGAAACTCACCTACGTAGGATCCAGCACGTCCAAAGAACAAGATCAAGATCTGGATTCTATTTTGGTAGGCCCGATTCCAGTGGGCACTAATAAGTTTCTGTTTACTGCGGATCCGCCGCGCAGCGAGTTGTTGCCGCAATCGGAAATCATCGGGGTGACGGTGATTCTGCTTACTTGTTCGTACGACGGTCGAGAGTTTGTGCGGGTGGGCTATTATCAGAACAACGAGTACGACAGCGAGGAATTGCGTGAATCGCCACCGGCGAAAGTGCAAATTGAGAACATTGTGCGCAACATTCTCGCTGAAAAACCAAGAGTCACGCGGTTCAATATCAAGTGGGATGCGGACGAGCTCGACGAGTATCCTCCAGACCAACCTGGGATCGACGACGATCTCGATGAAGACGAGGAAATGTACGGCAAAGATGAAGACGACGCTGAAGCTGAAGCCGAAGCCGAAGCTGAAGCTGATGAAAACATGGAGCCTGATGTTGAGCCTGATGTTGAAGATGATGCCGAAGATGACGTTGAAGATGACGCTGAAGATGAAGACGACGATCCTGATGACGCTGAAGATGACGCTGAAGACGACGCTGAAGACGACATTGAAGACGAAGACGACGATCCTGAAGATGACGCTGAAGATGAAAATGAAAACGCCAATGCAGACGCAGACGGAGACGCAGACGCAAACGAGGACGAAGAAGAAGACGACGACGAAGACGACGAAGACGAAGACGAAGACGATGGAGAAGAAGAAGATATCGAGGTCGACGTCCAAGTCGACGATCAAGTCAATGCTTGAACTGATACTAGAAATTGATTTCCGCTTAAGTACCTACTGAACGATCTCTATCTATTCTACATTTTGCATGGTGCGGCTCAGCGATTCGCTGCTGCTCGCACACGTACCGTTTTACACCCTACTCCTCCTCCCCTTCCTTCACCCCGCGAAGTAAATGTAACCCTAACCCAATGGTGTCCCCGTGCACACGGGCGGATCTTGATCATAATAATGTCTGTCTGTCTCTCTTCTGCATGGCTGCGATCTTGACATGTTCATGTCATGATTTGTTGTTTATTGCCGCTTGTCATGTCTACTCTCGACTCTACTTTTTTTTATTCTATTTAAATAATACTTTTTCCCGTTTATGTTATCAATGATCATATACTATTAAATATTACTGGCTATAACATTTTACTTAGTGCCTAACTGTGATAACATATATTCATCAGTGCATTTTGTTTTGCAATGATAACGCGTTGATTTTAAAAAGCCACTGTGTCTTTTCAGGATCTTATTTTTCCGGTTTGATTTCTGACTAGGGTGTGGAAATCGATATAATAATTTAGTCAAGCATGTTCATATTCACCATCTTGATAAAATTCTTCCAATACTGTGTACTTTGATTGTTAATCTTTTTATGATTCTTCAATCGCTACTTGCTTGCTTTTTTTTTTCAATTCTGCTATGGTTTCTCAACTATTTAGTCTTTATCTTTGTATTACCATGCAATTTGCTATATTCAGCCGTACCCACCAGAATATTTTCCCGGTGCTTACAAAAAAGACAATATCGACTTTGTATTCAAATGTCTGATTTCAACATTTCAATCAACATTGTCACCATTGTCTAATCTGAAGTTCCTCAAATGAGGCTCTTCAACTGAAGCTCTCAGTTAACGCTCTATAATAGAAACTCTCAATTCTCGCTCTCAGTTGACGCTCTATAATTCAAGCTCCATAATTGAGGCTCTCCATGTATTTGCACCTTCCTGCATTCAAGAACTTCTTAAATTTCAGAAAGTATTTCTTTCCATTTTTTCGTTATTTCATAAACTAACATTTTTGAAGAAAGCAGCCTGCCTTAGGAATTTGTTCTATCATCTTTATAGGTTACACCGTCTTATCTATTATTCCACCTATTCGGCCACATCCGGTTTCAGATCCAGGTACTGAGAACACAAAAGCATAATTGTAAATGACAATACTGTCAATTAACTTTATCTTCATCTTTCATGTCCTGCTTTCGGCATTCTGACCGGATGTCGTACGTATCCGATTATCTCCGCCACACCCAAACCTAATAGCAGTTAAACCTTCTTAGGTTTCTATTAATCGAAATCCATCACGTGCCTTCTCCAGATAATTATCTGTTATAGTACCCTAATTTCCATATTCTTTCTAGGCCCTTGATTAGGATGCGTGAATTATCTCTAACTTACAGTTTTTAATTACAGTTTTAGTTGGGTTCTTTCTTTCCCATATTGTCGCTATATGCGCACGTTTCCGTCGTGTGGGTGGCTCCATCCAATGGGCGGCTATTAACATAGAATCACGCGGGGTGCTTACCAAAGCCAAGCAAGTTAATTTCCGCGATTTACATCTATCTATACTCATTCTACTGCTGTCAAATACTATGAAAACTTTTCTCTGTTTCTGTCAGTTTAATCGGTGTTTACTATCGCCTTATATTCTTTTTGTCCAATGACTATACAGCAATTCTGGGCTGTGAATGGTTTTATTCTCTCTTCCTAATTACTTCTTCTTCTATTAAAAAAGGTTTGTTGCTTCTCGGTTTCCACTTTCTGTTCTGATTTCTAGCCAAGAGTGCCAAGTTTATTAATTGGACTAATTTATCGTCTATTTGCCGCAGGTTATTTTCTTATTTTTCTTTAACCGTATATTCTTATAGAGGCCAAAACCTGATGAAGTTTTAAAATGATGATTTTGATCTTTTCTCTTTTTTGTTCAGTCTTGTTATAACGAAAAAACCATTTCAAACTCCCTATAGACTGCGAAGTGTGATTGATCTTGCCGATCCCTGACTATTACGAAGTAAGTTCCATTATTTGATAGCATAACAACAGTGTGTGCAGCTCGTGGCCTCATTGGCTGCGCTCCGATAACCAATGAGCATCCGATGCCAAGCTTACCAGTTAGCGGCTGAGGGTCAATGAGTAAGATCTAGCTATCCAAAGAGCACTTCATTAAGAGGTTAAATTATGTATCATGCCGGGAAAAGTCCTCTTCTTTTCTACAAAGATTTTTGAAACTTTTTCGAAACGAAACTAAACCCGCTCCTACAACCCATTAAAAAATCTGCTTTATGGAAACTTCTAATAATCACGGCGGCCGGGGTCTCTGCAGTTTCTTCGTTTGCCGCGGGTATCCTTATCCAGCGTTCCGTTTTCGTTAATTAATTACCTGTTACCGACACAATAGGGAAGCGCTTAAAACCATAAGCTTAAAAGTTAATTATGGTTATCAGACCTAAACCATCCAGCGGTTTTGATTGGACGTATGATCTTCAGATTTCCTAACCAAAGGTGCATAAGAATACTTGGCAATTGCAATTAATCGGCTGAGGAGGTTAGTTTCGGCTTTTCTGCGGTGCTCTTTGAGTAACTGTGTCTATTATATAATCTCCTAACTATGCGGTTCGTCTCTTTTTCTTTTCTATAGACTACGTTTCAAATATCACCATTGTTTGGTGGTATTACAGTATTTGAACTCTAACCAGTCTTTAGTATCATCATCATGTCTCTCATGAACGATTGGATTGATATAGCTCATCTGACAGACTCAAACGACTCTAATATGAGCCCGACTTTCTCTGTAGATGACCCCATTGGCGATGACTTCTTGGCTGCTAGTCCATCTCTAAGTGCTTCTCTAACATCATCTTCATTCCAACAATCTTTCTCTCTGCCCCAGAGTTCCTCTATACCTTTCTTTGAAACTGCAGACCTACCATCTATAGCGCCCCATGACATTGCTACTGTTGGTCTGGGTCCGGCCAATAATTATCTAGTATCAGGCAATCTAACTGATGCTGTGAGTTCGAGTGATCCATTGGACCCTCGAGCACCTATGGATTCTTCTGATTCAACTTTCCGCTCGCCTGAGAATTCCATCCAGAGAAACGAGGGTCGATTCTCAGGGTTTATCAGCCCAAGACAGTTGACTTTACGGTCTCGGAAGAATGTTATTCCTCGGAGTACCTCTCATTTAGGCTTCACTCATGGTGGTCTTGAAAGTGGTGTTGGTCCAAGTGATGGTCCAGTGGAAACCTCGACCCGGTCATATTCTGAGCTTGATACTCGTATTAGCGAATTCGTTCAAGAAATGGACCAATTCAACCAATACAGAGATCCTTCAAGAACTGAAGATGATGTATCCTCGGTAGGATCTGGAGATTTTTTTAGAGAGTTGTCCCATGACTTATCTGAAAGTGAATATGGGTTCGACTTAGGCCCTAGACCATTCGATTCACAGCAATGGCAGGAGTATAATGGCGACTATTTTTCTGCTGCTTCTGTTGATTCCAACAATTCTCTATCAGAACAGGGACATTCTTCTGTTTCATACAACTCGCTGCCATCTGTAGGTAATTCTCTCCTGACATCCCCGCCTACTTCGGAGCCAAGAGTTAGCGGTGTTGACCCTCTTGATTTGCAAGATTTACCAAAAATCAGTCTTCCGACTAGCAATGTAATGCAGAGCGACAAAGAAAGAGCCGAATCTACTATCGAGGTGGATGATGAAGAGTACCTTGCGACGTTAAACGAGTTTCGCAGTATTGGAAGACGGAATGCCATCTCAGCTGAAGCAGGTATATCAGCTCAAGCTTCTCCTCCAAGCAAAGGTAAAGGCGCAAGGATTATCATTTTATCGGCCATAACAGAGCAAAGATTGGTTGACATTCGATACATGGCTGTTTCCAAGAATATAAATATACCATTAATAGAAGATTTAGTTCAGAAATCAATGGACAACTCCCGACGGAAAATCGATATATCGCAGGAGTTTTTCGATCAGATATGCACACCGAAACTTCCCAAGAAGAAAAGTGCGAAAGCCGAGCAGAAGGCAAACGAGGCGCGTGCCGAAGAAATATTACGGTCGAATTCTGGCAGCTCTTTGCCGGCCAAAGGGCGAGCAAAACCTCGGAAAGATGATACACCTCGATTTATGAACTCTTTTATGCTATACAGAAAATGCCAAATCCGGCGATTTTTTCCTGATCTTGATAATGACGGCGAAAAGCGCCCGCCGCGCAAGAAAGGCCAAAGCCGAAGTGGTACACAGTATAGATTTGATGAGGTCTCTCGAGCACTTGCTGTGCTGTGGCATACTGAATCGAACCTGGTGAGGGAACAATTCCGGTGCTTGGCATTCGACGTACGGGAAGTGTCGTTAAGCAATCAAACAGCCCGGCAGAGGGTACGACAGATGACTAAAGAAGAGATACGGGAGATGAATAACCGTCGAGCCAACACCGGTGGTCTGATTGCTTTAGTTGAATCTCTGGGCATTGAGAGTTTTCTGCTGAAACCAGAGATACGACAAAGTCTAGAGATCTTGCGTACACCTGCACATGAATGGGCAGAAACCTCTGAACAGTTTCCGACCAATAACACTGTGGTGGATGTCTTTTCAGAAGTGTCTCCCGAAGATCCTATAAGTACAGTCCCTGCAGTCCCTGAATCAGTCCCTGAATCAGTCCCGGTCTCTTCATAGAATATAGCATTTGAAATATTGGCGTGTCTGGTGTCATAGACGGATATTGATATAGATACGGAAATAGCATATTATTGATTTTTACAACTTTAGTAGTTTTATATCTTATTTTATTTTTCTATTTATTTATGTATTTTTGTTTTTTGGGTTGCGACATCTGATTTTCGGTTGTCAATGGTTTTTGTTTTATTACTATTTTTTTTTTTTCCGCATACAAGAGGATCTCCCGAGAAAATGATCTCCCATCCAAGATCTCCAAACTCAATTCAATTCAATTTAATTCAATCCATTAATAAATACTACCAAACCATATAAATTCCTGAGGCTAGATTCAGCACAGTGAAATAATAAAATAAATAAATATACCGTGAAAACCTACCTATACTGCATTATATCTGGTACAATATATATATATATCAGAGGTCGGTTAAACATTAACGGCATTTTTAGTGCTTCTCAATTTGGTCAATAGAGCATCTCAATCCCTACATGATGGTGCGGACCCCGGAGAACTGGCAGAACGACTGTAATGAATGGTTGTTGGTAAGAAGAAATAAGACTTTTGATGATACATTGGTGAGACCTATACTTCAGGAGGAACAAACAGCGCCGTTAGAGATGTCCTACTCTGACTCGCACTTCTCTCCAGTGCTTTTTTCGCCTTGTCAAAGTGCTTATGAAACAGATGTAGTTCCTTCATCCAGTCCAGTGGGTGTTAAAGGAACACCAATAAGAAATGCTAGAATCGACCCGGCTACTTTCTCTTACCAGACCATGCAAGTTTGGGCCGTGGACCGAGAAGTTCGGGCTCCAGAAGGCCAACACATATCCCATGAGCATCCCGAGTCCCAGATGTATCCAATTCTGGGAAATATTGACTCACAGTGTCGTATAGGTACTGCGGAGCAAGTAGTGGCAGTGGAAAACTGGAACTCGAGTGAAGTGGTTGATGTCCTGCCGATTTCGCCAACCGTGCCACTACTCAATCCGTACTCCAGCAACCTTGGCAAGCCCCAGCACCACTGGCACGACGTTGGAGCTGAATCTGTGCCCAGTCTGCCCGGGATCACTCCCTGGAATAGTGGGGCAGCAAGTTCGGTTCGGTCTAGTTCTGCTACTCTCTCAGCAGAAGAGTCTACCGAATGGATGGTAAACGATAATCAAACCTTGACACAAGCATCTATCCCATTAGATACAACTCTGTCTTGGCCAGGAAGTGCTAGAGAAGACCCTGGTTACGTGGATAATAATGATATTAAAGATCACCAAAGCTGGGCACCCAATGTGTTTCGGATTCTGGTGAATCGATGGGCCGCTGTGGCTCTGTATATCGGGTTGCTGGTGGCTCTGTACCACGGGGTGTGGAACCAAAGTCAACTGAAGAAGTACCCATTCGATATAGAATACAGCACCTATTTCTCGGTATCTCCCGGCGTGGTAGTGCTGTGGTGGACAGTTTGGCTAATGGGTGCCTACCTATACCTGAGCCAGCTAACTGAAGAAACCCCTAATATGCTGGCTATTTTCCAGAGCTTTGTATCTTTACAGATCGCGTGGGCGGTATTTGCGCATATCGACTGGGCCGCAATCAGCCTGTCGTTCGCCTCTACTGTGCTTATGATTGCAGTGTCATCTCACCACGGCCAAACCATGGTGAATGGAGACTCCGAGCCAGCAAGGCTAACACCAAGATCAAGGGCAACGGCAAGGTCAAGATCGACGTCGATGTCGACTTTGATCTTACCAAGATCAGCCCTAACATTTCCTGCTGATCGCCAGACCAGAACGCAACCAGAGAGTGTTCTGAGCACCATTATCTTGGTATCGATGCCCACCGCTTGGTCCTTGTACACCTTAGTGTGGTCCATTGGAGTAGTAATTCCAATGAACAATCATCATATAGGTTCTATCTATGCATTGTGGCTAGCAGCACTGTTGCTGGTGGCTCCGGTGGGGATCGGCATTCTCGCCGGGGCTATCGACTGTGCGCTAAGCATAAGCTGCGCATTCTTCACCAGCGCCCTGATCGTGGCCCAAGAAGACATTGATTCACTTCAAGTGCTAGAACTAATGCTAATCGACTTTAGCCATATCAGCATAGTGTTATATAAAGTGGCAGAATTATTGCATGCCCAAATAGCTTCTCCGGGATTAACGTTCTAGCCCAAGATTATGCTCACAACCAAAAAAAAAAAATAACGAACGCTCTTTTTCCATGGTGCTAAAGCCCACACAAAAATTCAGACGGTTATTTAATCGCACAAAAATAGAACAAGTTCCTTCCTTTTTTCAAAATAGTGCATTTGAGGCAAATCATCATGTCTGCACTAGCAAGCTACTAAGCTGTTAATAATAGAGAGAAAAAACACAAATAAATACCACTCACAGTACTGGGCCTTTTCTGCCTCCCCTTTTCCTTGACACAGCTACACTACACCTTAGTTCCCAGAAAAGTCTCCCCGAGCTGGTCTTAACGCTCCTGCAACTGGCTGACATTGACCCTAACCCTGAATAGTAACCCTGGGTTAAGTAGAATCCTCCCTCGAAACCGGCAAAAACCCAGAAAGAAAAAAAAAAATAATAATAAAACCCAAACTTTACCACTTCCCGCAACTTCTTACCTTTCTTTTACATTTCACCAGCACCACACCACTACTTAAACC